>SSNS01000055.1:0-97475 GCA_006937985.1 Aphyosemion australe
TCAGCTTGGACTCAGGAAACCAGCCGTCCGCCATCCCTGGTCTTTGATTGGCTGAGAAAGTTTTGAAACCTTAAAGTTCAATTTCTGCTCTTTCTAACAGTTTATTTTTTATCTCATTCTGCTAACTTTGACAATTGAACTCATTTTCAACTTCACTTCAGTTTTAATGCATGTTCATCATTTTCAGCTGCTAAAGTCACAGTTTTTGTCACAGTAATTGTGAAAATGTAACTATTAAACTATTCCTACTCAAATACCAGCTGTTTAAACATTTCAGCTGTCCAGTTTTTTAAACTGTGTACTGAGATTTCAGTTTTCTGATGTTTAGATTTATTTTCTCTTTTCTCCACTTACTTATTTGGCTTTAATACACTTGTTAGTGATTTTTTGCTCCTAAATCTTTCAATCTTTTCAGCTCATTTTTACAATTACGCTAAATGTTCGCAGCAGAAAACTGCTTATTTCAGTTCAGCTACTCAGCTATCAGTTTCAAAATTCAGCATATCCTGCTAATTTCACAATTCAACTAATTGTGAAAATTTAACTATTTATACTCAAATATGAGCTGTTTAAACATTTTAGCTACTCAGTTTTTTAAACTATGTTTAGAGATTTCAGTTTTCTGCTGGTTCGGATTTTTTTTCTCTATTCTCTACTTACTTTTTGGGCTTTTTAAAACTTTTTAGCAATTTTTGCTCCTAAAACTTCAAATACATTCAGCACATTTTGACAATTAAGCTTAGTTTTAGCTTCAATTCAGCTGTTTCAGCTATCGTATTCAGCAACAAAGCATTCAAACGTATTTCTGCAAGAAATGCAATTTATCTAGTTTGCTTAATTTTCTTTCCAAATTTTTTCCATTGCAGATAAATCAGAGACCCAAAGCGTTCCAGCAATGCCGCTGATTAATCTTTATAAACACATTCCTTGATGTCTGTGTAAGCGTCTCAGCTCTCACTGTGCTGATGTTCTCATGCCTGAGGTACATCAACACCTGACACACACATGGAGGGTGTGGCAACACACACACACACACACACACACACACACACACACACACACACACACACACACACACACACACACACACACACACACACACACACACACACACACACACACACACGTCGGTAGTTTTCCACAGAAATCTAACCCTGGGATGTGAATGATGCTTTCACATAAAATGGTCCCAGCTGGACAGCTTTCAAAAAGGCACAAAGCTTTCTTTAACATGGAGAGGGAGATCTCTAGTTTAATGATGTGACAGCCACACACCCCCCATGCAAAAAACTAAAAAATATGATAGTGCATCGGTGCAGCACACTTTCACAAACACAACACTTCATTGTCTACAGCTAGCACTCATCTGTTTAGTGGTTAACAGGTAACGTTTTAATGTTCATCATGTTATTTCATGTCAGAAGAATTTCTCCTGGTGGAACTGGACCAGAGGCATCTTATCACTCCTGTTAGTTTGCAACATGAGGGAAGTGAGACCTTAAAACTGTTGACAGTTTGTGGATGTGCAGGGAAAACAGGAACTCTCATGTTTGGGAAAATGAATGGATAGCTTTGAATCCGGGTGAAGAGGAGGAATTTGATGGTTTGATCACTTTAAAGACACAGTCCACCTTTCATACGGTAAGCTGGTGTTCTGCACACAGCTTGAGCATCTGTGTTCTTCATTCATCTTTGTTTTCATCTTAGAGAAAATTGTTTTTGTCAGATTTTTCTCTTTGTGTAATTAAATTAATTTCACTAAATTATTCATTTAGGGGTGATGTATCAAGCCACATTTAACCTTGAATGTACAGCAAAAAATACAAGTTTCGGTAACACTTTACAATAAGGGTCTATTTATTAACATTACTTAGTGCATTATTAAGCATTAATGAACTATTAAATAAAGTATTAACAACTGCTTAACCATATTATGTAATGCATTACTAGGCAGACCCCCCCTCCTTTGTCCTAACCTTAAGGACACCAAATAGTTAACAATACCGGCAATGTTAATAAAGCACTAAGTGCTTAATAATGCATAAAGGTATTTGTAAAGTGTTACCCACTGTTCAACTTTTTTGGAGGTCCCTTAAAAAAAGCAACATTGGGGACCCTTAGCACAAAGAAATGTCCTAGATAAAAAGGTGTAATAAAATTATATAATGTTTCATAAGTCATATATTTTTACACAGATTCCATCTTTGGCTTCAGCACTCACAAAACATAATAAAATATGTGTGTTTTTTAGATTTAACCCCTTTAATGTCAGGTTTTATAAAAAAAAAAATCTGCAAAAAAAAAAAACAACAACACTGCCTGCACAAAAAAATGCATGAGGGACCTCTAAGGGTTAATACTTCTGAATGTGCATTGAACAACACCTAGCTTTCACCATATTACCAGCTAAGTGATGCCATCCATGTGAGACATGAAAACATTTCCTTACACTGTGGCTAACACAACAGGCTAACATAAACGTTTCTGGTTTCCCAAATGGAATCGGCACCATTGATAACACTCCACTTGCTATAAGGGCTCTCAGTGAGAACGAGTTGGTCTATGTGAACCAAAAATATATATGCATCTGTTCAACATACAAGGGATTTGTGACACAAACATGGTTCTGAGAAATGTGGTGGCCTGGGTCAACAGATGACTCATTCATGTTGATGCAAAGCAGCGTAGGGAATAGACTACAGGCTGCACAGCCTGCACATCATGGCTCCTTGGTAAGCAGATACACGTGGTAGGAATTCAAATAATAGTAATTCTTCTTGTATTAGTTGCAGGTGACAGTATCTACCCCCTGTGGCACTGGCTCCTC
Organism: Aphyosemion australe; assembly: GCA_006937985.1. Lineage (NCBI taxonomy): Eukaryota > Metazoa > Chordata > Actinopteri > Cyprinodontiformes > Nothobranchiidae > Aphyosemion > Aphyosemion australe. The sequence goes on from SSNS01000055.1 coordinate 2,828, forward strand.
ACTCCATTTGCAAACCCACCGAGCGCAATGGAAGAGTGTTTTAGAGAGGTCCATGGTCTTAGTGCATGTTCTTGTGGAGCGCTAAAATCAACAGGTGGAAGTGTTTGGACATGTCGGGGGGGCAGACTGCTGCACCAACCCAGTAAGATGTGCAGAATAATCATGACCTGAGGTGTCCTGCACAACATCTGCAGAATACCATTCCTCCCCCAATACCACCCCCATGAGGGTCCTGATGCACAGCCTCCTCCAGGCATGAGGAATATTTCAACAAGGTTAAGAGAAAATGTCATGCAGTGTTTGTAAGGCAACACAGTAGGCAAGATTCATTGCTTTTTTGTTTTTAATGGCTTCTTTTATTGAGCTCTAAATGTCAGAAAACATGCCACAGATGTGGTGAAGTTCATCCTGGACTTCACCACACTGACTGTGTCTCTTTGCATTTGCAAGCCCCGCCCTGGGCACACCTGCGGTGGGGCGGGCCATCCCTGCTGCCATGTTTTCAGGACTCGCCCAGCACAGAATTTTCAAAAGGTACTTTGCATTGACCATTTATGGCAGAAAGTGTGTGTGTGTGTGTGTGTGTGTGTGTGCGCGTGCGTGTGTGTGTGTGTGTGTGTGTGTGTGTAGGAGACAGGAAATGATCCAAATACACCGGAGAACATTTCCAGTAGGAGTGTGATCTATAAAGTGTAGGGATGTAACAATTCACTCAAGCCCCGATTCGATTCGACTGCCGATTTTAAGTTCACGATTCTGATTTTTTTTCAAACTGTCTTTGCATGCTAATGGACAACGCTAGGACCAGTCAGAGCAATGAATAACGTGACGTCAGCGGGGCAGCTAGCCAAACACGTCAAAGAATAAACAAGTCCTTTCTCAAAATAAAGGACTTAAGTACATCTATCTGCTCATGTCAAAGCCCAAGTCTAAATCTTCAAGAGTTGATGCCAAAGCTGTTTCAAAGAAGTGCTGCTCCTGAGCCCACGCCATTTTTGTAGTTTTTCTCCTTCACAGCTCTAGCGTTAAGCCTGTCCAACATCTCTCTACAAACATAGAGCACTGTGATTAGCTAGACACCAAACTGTTCAGGCCAATGGTAGACCTGCTGAGGCTACAATGGAGTGTGGAGAGACCAACCTGCACAACTCTGAATATTTCTGTGTTTAAAATATTTTAACTACTGAGATTAGCAGCTGAGACACAACATGTGATATTATTATCACATAAATGTTGAAAACATGTCAATATTCTGAAGAACAGAGGCCATGTGGTTTAGCCATGCTGAAGATGAATGTAGGAATCTGGTTCCCATTTAATGTAATGAGGAGTTGTGCAGAGGGTTCTCCATATGGAGGAGAGCTGGGAGTGGTTGCTGTGCTGCTAACAGGTGGTTACCATGTTGGGACTCGACCACAGCTCCAGTCAAACAAACATCTCTGCTGTGAGTCACAGGCTTTCCTCTCTTACCACACTATTCCTCTAAATGCCAGTCTAAGGGGTTCCCTCTGTACAATCACCCTCCCTCATCTGTAGTGATGCATGATTCCTCACACGCTCACTCCTGTGTTTCTTATTTCAACCAGATCATCCCATTCCAGACTCTTCCCACCCCGTTAGGTTTTCTCCACTTGTGCACCTTCAGGCAGGTTTGACAAAGACAGAGAAAAAATCAACTCGATGATATTTTAGGGGGTTGCCCCTCCCATTTTCTTCCCACCTTGTTCCATAAACATGCCGTCCACTCCTCTTCTGGAGTAGGAAAACTTAGTTCACGCTCTCATTATGGCCTCATCTGGTGTGCAAAGCTCAGCATGCAGAACGAAGGCAGATGTTGGTTTTACTTTCTGCATGGACAGATTAAGATGAGGCCAGAGCAGTGAGGATCTGCTGCCATTCAGTAGACTTTTCATTCTTCTGTTAAGAACTGAAAAAGTTAGCTATGTCAGAGTATTTACAAAAGATTACAACAAAGCTAAAAGATAAGTGTTTTAATATGAACACGTTTTAAACAGCAAGGGATTAATGACCAAAAAAACACCGGCCCATCCCAGACAGGTCAGCCCACCCACCCCTCTGGATCAGCTGATGAGCGATGGTGGAGGTCATCCAAGGTTTTTGATTGATTAAAACGTTTATTTGAACATCAGATGACAAACATAGTAACAAAAGAAATACAAAGATAAAGGGAAGACCGTTTTTGCTCAAAGGGAGTGGGAAGAAGCCAGCGCTTATTTAATCCCACCCCCTTGCCCCACACTACAATAATAAACCATGTCCATATTTAACGTACACCTCGGGATCATTACATCTGTACAAGGGGAATCCTAGCACTGTCAGAGAACAGGAAACTGGATTTATTTCCTTTCTTTGAAAACATTTTGCTTCTCATCTGAAGAGCTTTGTCAGTTAGAAGTGAGAAGTATGATGGACCAAGCTTTTTTAGTCTCCATGGATACACGTTAAAAAGTCTGACATGAAAAGTGACCCAACAAGAGTTCCTTCAGGATAATTTAAAAGAAAAGATTTATCTTTTAACTGCACGGCGGCACAGTTGGTAGCATTGTTGCCTTGCAGGAAGAAGGTTGCTAGTTCAAACCCAGACTCTGGCCTTTCTTCGTGGAGTTAGCATGTTCATGCATGTGTGGGTTTTCTCTGGGTACCCCGCTTTCCTCCCACTGACTAAAAACATGCACGCTGGGCTAACGGACCACAATAAAAACCGCACCTGCCCATTAGAAATAAAGAGTGACAACATGATACACTCTTCCACCTCACTAGAAGCCTTTGTTTCTCAGGGCGGGCCTCTGGGTCTCATTGTTACATGTATGGAGCTGATGAACATTCCTGGGAAGAAAAAGAGGAGTGTAGAGAGATCAGCAGATAGCAGACCACACATTCCCTCCGTTCAGAAACACAATTTGCCGTGGGCAGAAGCTACGGGAGAAGGATGGGCTCAGCTCAGAGTTCAAGAGCTGCACTCGGTGCTTTCTCACAGGACAGGAATGAGGAAGAGGAGTGGAGGCTGTTGCTGTCAGCAAAGAGTGTTTCATGGCTGTGCAGCGTTCTGACATTTTGCTGTTTTCCTTTTCCAGCACCGCAGTAATTAGTTTGTTTCTGCGGGTTTGATTGAGTTTGAGTGAAGGAATGATACGGTGGTTGTGCCGGAAAAGCTGGGACATCATTGCCTATGTTGACAGAAGTGTGTGACGAGCTGATGAAGGTGTGGTGGACATTTGCATAAAGAGCACATCAGCGTCTGCAGGAGTTCTGCAGGCTGTTGCAACTAATCGTGTAGATAGATACGAGAGGACTCAGTCACCCTGGAGCTGCTCGCTAGAGAAACATCATGAAGATTTACTTTGACAGTGGTCATAATTTAACGGCACAACTGTTCACTTCTAAACGATGTTAATACTTTCATTCCAGCTGTTTTTATGAAACCCTTTATGATCACTTTTGTTTTTGAAGTTCTTCACATTTTAACCCTTGCTATAGATAAAAAATGGTTGGGTCATTTTCTTCCACTTATGAATGAAATTGTCATTTTTAAAACATTATTTGAGTTTTGTCAGTTTTAATGTTGATATTGTTTCTCTAGTGTGTGTTTGGGTCTTTCTTGTGACGTTTCCTGTGAAAGTTTAGAAAAGAATGTTTTTAATAAAATAATCATGCGTTCTGAGCTCAGATCCTGTCGACAACATAAAGGATTTGAAGCTCACCGACTCTTCCTGGTGTTGAGTTTCCTGCTGGTGGAACTAGTTCTGCTGCGCTGCAGCACCGACGCAGCAGCTAAACCAGCAGGCTCTCCTCAGCACTCAAAGTAAAGTATATTTTTTATTTGACCCAGACGTTTGACCCACATGGGTGATAATCAGAAAGCTTTATTATTCATGTGTAATGAATCCTCGTGGCTCTGTTAGCTATCCTTGTGCATACAGCTGACAGCCCATGGTGCGTTCAATTTGTCCTCGGAAATCGGAAATCCTGACTTTCGAGTCGGAAAAATCAAATAAAACGCCCCGCAAAGTCAGACCTCCCAGTCGGAAATTCGGAGGTTTTTCAGAACTCCGACCTTGAGATCCAAGATGGCAGCTCTCTGTATAAGTTTTGGTTGAAATGTGTTTATTTTACAAGACACACATATAAGAGTGCGTTTAAAATCAATGTTACATGTAGCGCTTGCATCTCTAAGCTGAACAAACTATAAGTGTTGTTTATTAGTCGTCTGTGTTCGTTGAGAGCTACCAAAAACAGCAGTTTACGAGGGCGCCGCCATATTGGAATTCCGATTTCTCCGACTATGGTAACCAGAACGCTGTTAACTCGGGTGTGACGTCATTCCTAGTTCCGAGGTAAATCGAACGCAGCATAAGACCTGTCACCATCGTCGTCCCAACAGGTCCATGATGCTGGTGTCGTTGGGTCGCTCACACTGTTTCCTTCACTCACTGCTGTTCGCTACCTGCACCAAAGCAGCAGAGCTCTGATCCTGCCCTCGCCTCAAGCTGTTTTCAGTTCAGCTGCTTTTTGGCATCGTTCTAAACAAGTCTGTCACCTCGAGAGCAAAATGAACGAACATGAGGGGCTGAGGACTGTTTCATGAAGCCAACAAATGATTGCTTTGTTAAAGTAAATGATTGTTTCGTCTGGGCCTTGAATCCACCTCATGTTCTGGTGACACTGGAAGAGAACTTGTATGTGAAAATACGTCACGTATGTTTTAAACACAAAAAGAATTCCATTCTTTCTGAATGACGCTTCTTGAACTTAATTTAAAAATACCTGCATGAGAGGATTTTAGTCTGAGTCTGTTTGATCTGAGAGGAAGCGAGATGTGAGATGTCTGAAGGTTAAGTATTTGTTCAGGCTCTGTTTGTTTTGGCCGGAGCTCAAGTGCAGCACGGCGGCGGTGTGCATCTCTACAAGAGCGTGAACATCCAGAGCACCTGTTAAACTAACGCAGTCAGATAACATCTATGCATATTATATTTAGACGTTTATACTCTGTCCCTGCTTTCTCACGTCCATTTCATGTAATTACTGACACATTTCCTTTTCTCACTGGGAAAGCTGTTTTTATTTAACAGCCATATTTTAATAAACAGAAAAATATGATGACCAATAAACTACTTTGAAGACAAAACTCTTTTTTTTTTACATTTTGTGTTGGTATAATGTTTTATTTTGGTCATGTTGTTCCCAGTCTTCTCTGCAGCCACAATCGTCATGCAGGAAATCAGAAATCACATCCTCAGCTCCTCTGAGCTTTCAGACCCTTTCTGAATGCTTTTGTTAATTCACCACAAGGGACTGCCTCTTGTGTAAAACCCTTACTGTAAATCCTGTTTAATTATATGATTGTTGTTTATTCAGTCTGCTGTTTGCTTGATGCTGAAATCTGTCTCAACAGGTTAAAATTCCTCACCAGATTTTCAAGAATTGGTTTTCTATTTTATGGCACAACTCTAACATTCTTCACAGCAAGTGTGTGGATATTTTCTCTATAAAAGCACATCTCCTCCACAAATTCCACACAATTTTTCTCTAATAAAATATACAGTTAAGCAGGTGCCAGTAGTGAGATTCGTACTGTCTCTGAAGGCTAAAAAACCCCTGGTGTGAGGAGGAGTTGAACGTTTGAGGCTAATGAGTCTGAGTGGTCAGTTTGTCTTGATAAGCGGCAACATAAACCCACCACACCTAGTATTACTCAACTTTTTTAGGTTTCTGGTGTTTAATTGTGTCCTAGAATTCAAAACCACATTTGCCTTGTTGAATATAAGCAGCTTGGGGTGTCTAATGTACCAAAAAGTCCATGCCATCTACGACCAGCTTTACTGTGTAAATTAGAAATGTTGTAATGACCACAAAGAATCAGTTCGTTCTGAGAAAAGATGTTTAACACGTCATAAGCTTAGACACACCTCCTTACATCAGCATGTCCCAACCCACTTCATCGTTGGCCGTGGGCGGCGCCAGGATTTTTTTTACCTGCAGTTGCTGTACAGTTGCTTGGTGAGTGTTTGGGGTTGCTGAAGGTGTGTGTGTGTGTGTGTGTGTGTGTGTGTGTGTGTGTGTGTGTGTGTGTGTGTGTGTGTGTGTGTGTGTGTGTGTGTGTTCAAGAGTTGGGGTTGCTAAGACATTGCTAGGCCTAATCTTGCCATTGCTTTAGCCCTAGCTACCGCCTGGTGCCGCCCATGTTTTTGGCAATTAATAAACATTAGTCATGGTAATGCTAACCACAGAACAACGCTACCCTGAGCTATTGCTGAAGCTAGCCCAAGCTAGTGCAAATGATAGTCTGAGCTACTGCTAATGCTAGCTTGAGCTACTGCTAATGCTAGCTTGAGCTAATGCTAACACCATTGTTAGACAAGAGGAAAGCAACAAAGAAGAAAGTCGGAGCACACATGAAATGTTCCAGGATGTACTGGGAATAGCCAGACTTTGAATGAAAGCCAGACAGATCTACTGCTTGTGGTCCAGAAAGAGTACAGATGCACACTTTTCTCTGTGCCCCCCGCCCCCATCAACACCACCATGGAGGTGCGCACATTTCCTTGTTTATTGATTCTGTTTACCTCAGAGGGAATTGGCAATGTTTGTGGGTGTATATTTTTATGGATTTTGTGTTTATATCAGAGGGAATGTGTGCGTACACGCTCTCTCTCTCTCTCTCTCCCTCTCTCTCTCTCTCTCTCTCTCTCTCTCTCTCTCTCTCTCACACACACACACGCACACGCACACACACACACACTGGTCCAGTGGAGTGCAGCCAAACCCTTCCTCATCCACGCCCCATTAATCAGGGCTCCTGGGCCATTGTGAGCCCCAACAAAATTTCATTTACTGAGGCTCAAAGAGCAGTTTTCATTTATCCAAAATAGTTCTAGGACCCCTTTAAATCTTACATGTTAGAAAGTATGAGCCAGCTTAGTGTTTATGCATCTCACTAATGGGGGTAAGCCCTGGTCCCCTGGACAGATCACTGGTTCATCACTGGGTGACTCCTAAAGTCGACTTAGTCCTTCAGGTTTCACTCGCAGCTCTAAAACCACAGCTAACTGTAATTTTATAAAAAGCAGCTCCATTTATGGAGAACATTCTTTGTGCCTTTGTCATGGATAAATGAACTCCAGCAGACATGCTACACATGGACTCTGACATTCTACTCCGTTTTTGCGATAGAAACTATTCTCAGAGTAAATATCTTCATATCTCTGATTATACCTCGTTTAAACCCACCACAATCTTTTCCCCCAACGGCGCTAAGAATAGACTTCTTGTGGGATCCAATAGAACCCTGGCGTCTTGTCATTTTAGTGTAAGTTGATCGTTTTTCTTTGAAATTGGGAATTTTCAGCCCAGAGTTTCATATTCAAGTTCGTCATCTGCTGTTTAGGTGACAAGTATCCACACGCTACATCATATTAATAAAGACACCTAATGTCAGGCCCCAGAGGTAACACTCATTAGAACAAGTTTCTAAAGACTTCTGCCTGGACATGTTTAACAGCTGCTGTGGAGCTCATCCTCTTTTAGAAAATATCACAGCATTAAATGTTTCTCATGGAACCAAAAGCTTGTTGTTGCCAGTTTTTAATAGCTCCCAACAGACAACAGTAACTTAAGGTCAAGATCAGAAATGCTCATAAACTGAGTGGTTTGGTTGTGAGGGTGTCTTGGTCTGTTTTAGTCACTGTTAACTGGACCTGACGTCATTCTCAGTGCTTCAACATTCAATTTATTTATAATAATAATAATCTTGGCTGTGATCAGAAGAACTGAAGGAGTCAAACAGAAAAGTGATGTAAAGATAAGTGGATAAATGAAAAGTAATCACTGATTGGGATTGAGGGAGGAAGCCTTGTGGAAGTAAACAATAACTACAAAACAAAACAGGAATGTAGATAAGAATGCTTCAAATAAAGCTACTCTAATCAAGCACAGAACATGAATAAAACCATGAATCACACCAAGATAAACCCACGTAATCTAAGAGCTATTGAGGAACATATGTATTAACTCAATCAAAGCAATGTACATGAGTCAAAGGTCAACATGAAGTGCCTTCTGGTGACATATACACCTGTGTGAATATGTTCATGTTCCATCTGTCCCTCACCATCTGATCAGAGATCTACCTCTGGTACCTCTGTATGAGTTTTGACAGGTGTCTTCCTTGGACAACTCTTTCCTAGTCTATCTGTGACTTTGCACCAGTGGTACCCGAGCTGGACTGGTACACTTCCACTCTTTGTGTTGGAACACTAATGATGCATGGAGCACATGCTAACTCCACAAGGCTACATATCCCATTACCAAATAGGATTTGGTCAAGCAGCAGCTATCCACCTGAGCACGTTGTTCCTCATTGTAAAGGTGACCAATCAGGATTTAGCATGTTATATAACATTGGTGTTATAAAAGGAAGGTTGGTCAGTCTAGTCACGCTCTACTGTACCCTCAGCAGGTCTACCATTGGACCGAACACTTTTAGGTCGGCCCAATCACAGAACTCTATGTGTCATGTTCTGCCCTCCAGTCCCCCTGTTCACCAGTATCCTGTCTCCCTTGATTAGTTCCTTATTGGTCCCACCTGCCTCTCGTTCTCCTAATCACCTGTGTTCCCTGCTCCTCCTCTGTTTAAGCCCTGTCTGTCCTGAATGGTTTATCTGTATCGAATAAAGACTTTGCACCTCGACTCTCACCTGCGTTTGGATCCTCACTCACCCTTTAGGGATGATGCTATATTTGTAGAGAAATGTTAGTGGGCTTATGGTGCGTTCCAGTTGTCCTCGGAACTCGGAATTTCCGACCAGGAAATTACGTAACGAGCTCGTTTTGCTCGGAAAAAAATGGCCGCCGCCAGTAAAACTGCGTGTGTTGTTGTTATCTATTAGTTTAAAAATGATAGTGTCACACACAACAATCGGCAGTTGCCACATAAAACCAGAAAAAACATTAAAAATCAAACGTCAAAATGTAAACACCAGGAACAGTTAAAAAACCATAAACACCGGTCAATTTCGTGCGGCAATGCTGACGTTTTTAGCAACGTAAGAAAACGACACCTCGGTGCTGTTAAATAGCAAAAAGAAAGAAAACAGAACATATAAATGATGAAAAAAATAAGGACGACAACAACTTACTGGTAGCACTGGGCGCGGCCATCTTTAAAATGGTGATCTCAGGGTCCTCTGAAACGTACGAGCACGTAGCTTGGAATTCCGAGTTCATTGCGTCATTTCCGGTTAACTTATCTCGGAAAAACAAGAGGTTTATTTAGAAAAAGGATGTCTGCTTTTTCTTCTTCAGTGGTGTATGGCAGACTGCCCCGTTGACTAACTTCCGTAGCGATGAATACGTCATGTTGTTCATTGCTCTGATTGGTCCTAGCGCTGTCCAATTGTGTGCGGAGACAGTTTGAAAGAAAACCGTTGATTCCGCCCCCGACCAAGCCCTTTCTATGGGTCGTGGCCATACTATATATTGTGGCGGCCCTGCCCAAAGCTAGGACGGGCAGGGCCGCATTGCATTCTGGGGGGCTTGTTCGGGGTTGTTTTATTGTGTTGTTGTGGTGTGTTATTTTTGTATGTCGGGGAATGGGGTGAGGGCTGTTCAGCTGAATAAAGTGTTCTGTGTTTGCTACTTGGTGACTCGTCCTTGCCGCTGCACAACACACCCGCTAGATGGCGTCTAAAACCGCCGCAATATTTACATTTACAGGATGGCTAGCCAGGCTAGCAACCAACAACAAGAAACCAACAAAGCAGTGTGACATGAGTAAAGCTTGAATATGGGTGATTACTACTGACACTGAGGAGGAGCTGGGACAAAACAAAATACACAGACAGGACCATGACATAATTCTTAGGTAAAATAAACCAGCCTTTAAGAGTATAACATAAAACTCATCCATTTCTCTTGCTGTAGTGGCATCATTTCACCTTCATGCTCTCACAATCATACACGTTTCTACATCACTGCTCTGCACACAAAAGAAAACGATGGTTTAGTCAGTTAGTTTGGCTCAGATGACTTCACTGCTGAGGAATCTAACATCGTTCTTACGCTGTGTCTCATTCTCAAACAGAAACACACTAACATGCCATGCTGTGCCAGGGATGTCAACACTTCTCCAGAGACAAACAAGCCTTCCTCAACAGTCCACACAGGAAGTTGGGTAGAGAAGATAACGAGGGAACGGGAAGACGGAAAAGTGTGCACTTGAGTGTTCATGCTTTAGCACAAATTAGCCGTGAAGTCTTGAATAAGCAACACAAGTGGCCAAACGAAGGCCAATTAATAAAAATCAGGAAGTTCAAGATTGTTTTCTTTGTGCAGCCAAACATGAAATCAGGCGTGTTATCTCAGCCCCTCAGGTCCCCCGGTCATCACGTTCAACAAGAAGCAAAAGCTTTTCTAATCGATCTCTGCAGGAAAGCTGGAGTCAGAGGTCAGAGAGTGGAACAACAGATGTGGAGAAGCTGGTGGTCACATCAGCAGAGATTAGTGAAGTTTGTTTGGAAGGGTTGCTCTAAACAGGAGGGAAATCCTTACTGGTCTTCTAGTATTAAAGTGAATCTGTTTGTCTGACATTTATGAGGTTTGTGACGTCAAGTCATAAAGTATCAGTCATAAAGGAAGAGGAGGTTGCTGATCATAAAATAAATACGGTGATAAATGTACCTGCAGCTGTTTTAGGGTCAGATGGTCTGCCATGAGCAGCTGACATCCAGCATTCCTTGTTTTTCATTTAGCTAAGTGTCAGAAGTGTTTAATTGTGGATCTGTGGTTACTTTGTTCTCCTGTTGACTCCTAGACTGCTTTCTCACAGGATGAAGACCCATCTACGGCATCATAAAACATTCAGAACATGGATGATCTTTGCAGGGTCTCAGTGAGGACTCAGTGGACTCTAGCCTGGAAGTCTAGACCAACCGTAGCAGTAGCAAAAGGTTTAGCTCTGCAGGTTGGTCTAGCCACGCTCTATTGTACCCTCAGCAGGTCTAGCATGGGACTGAACAATTTTAGGTCAGACCAATCACAACGTTCTATGTTTGTAGAGAGATGTTGGGAGGGCTTAGCACCAGAGCTGCAACAGAGAAGAACTACAAAGATGGCCTCAGCTCAGTAACGGAACTTGTATGAAAAGGTTTTGGCATCAACTTTGCGCTTTTCTTTGCGTCAAGAGCAGATAGAGGTACTTAAAGCAACATTTCGCAACTTTTACACCTTAAAATTATGCTTTTTTGTAAAGTTTTGGCGTCATACTGTCATCTATTATGTTCATTTTTGTACCTGTGATAGTGTTGGGGGGTCCCATGTCTGTTTACTGCACTATACAGTTTTTGAGCTCGGGTCGCTACCGGAAGTACTGACTGGGTGTTGCTTTATGGTAATATATGGCAAGCCAAAGGGATAAAAAAGCATGCGTTCTAAACGTGCGTTATGTCCGCCAAAATGTGCATCTTGAATAAGCGTTTAGAACGCGCAATTTTTTGACCCCTTTGGCTTGCCATAATTGTATAACGTAGACCTGCGGTTTAGCAGCGGCAGATTCACCAAAGAAAGCTAGAAATCCCTTATCAGAGGAATATAGGAAAAGAAAAGAAGAACGTGATAGAGCAAGAACAAAGACCAGAGTTATTATTGGGCCATCTTTTCCTCACTGGAGAGCTCTTTTACAAAGAACAGCATGAACTACGGACTCTAACCTAGCCGTGCTGCTAATGGCTAGGTAAGTAATAAATGATTTCACCAGGGTTATTGTGTTTGGTCGGGCATAAAGTTGTTATACAGTCCTGATAAAACTATTTATTCAATGTGTGGAGGTGGAAAAGTTTGTTTTCGTTGTTTTGCCTGACATTAGGAATGTAAACATGCCTCTTATGCCTGAGAGAGAGATTTAATGTTACGACAGTGACGTTACGCAGCAAGCCTCTAGAGGGCAACAGAGAGCATAAAACTGCAAACTTCAGGAATGGGGTTTTAAGTCCTTTATTTAGAAAAAGGATGCATTTGTTTCTTCTTCTTCTTTGACAACAATGTATGGAGGACTCCTCTGCTGACTGATTTCCATAGCGATGAGTATTTAACGCTGTTCATTGCACTGATTGGTCCTATCGCTGTCCCATTGCATGTGGAGACAGTTTGAAAGATAACCGAGATTATGCCCCAAGACCAAGATCTGTCTATGGGTCGTTGCCAGACTATATATCTACATATATAGGATGGCTATCCAGGCTAAGAGGGCTCCTCTTACCCCCTAATTGTTCCACAATGGAGCAAGCACAAAATGGTAGTAACAAACGAACAGAGGACGATGTGCAAACTCTGAAGCTGGACCCATCTTGAGCTTTGGTTGACACCTCGTCAACCCTTCAGTTTAGTCTAATTAGGTGTGATGTTCTAGCAGGAAACGGTTCAGGACATGGTAGGATTATGGTTGCATATGAAAGAGTTGATGCTGCTGAGAGAACAGATTGTGGATGCAGAAGGCACCTGAGGTTTGTGGGAAATAGCAGTGAAACCCAAGGCCCAGGGCAAGATTAAAAGCACAAAAATAATCCATTAAACGGTGCAAAGACAGCTTCTAACAAAATAAATGTATAGAAATGAAGAGTTCATTTGAAAAAACAGACACTTCCACTCTTTCAACTTTTCAAAACATGCATATTATTTTTTTTTTTTCAGCTGATGTCAGTGAAAGCACAGTTTGGTGATTTTGATCAAAAAAGCTTTTACCTGCAAATCAACTATATATATATATATATATATATATATGTATATATATATATATATATATATACATATATATTTAAGTTCTTCCCTTTTCTAATTGAGGAGATTTTCCAGGATTCCACCACTTTTTAACAGATCATCTTGGTTGTGGAGAGAATGGTGGAGTCTTTCTCCTGTGTGAGGGGAACCTTATTGTTCCTTCTGATTTTCACTTTGTCCCATAACGTATTCCTAACCCTCTCATTCTTTCATCCTCTTTCTTCATTTACTCTTTTCCCTCTTCTTCTTCTTCCACTTAGCCTCAGCAAACTGAGGCACACAAAGCGTGTCTATATAAAGCCTCCCACACCCTACAGTTATCCCTCACCCCCCGCCTCCATCCACTCTGCCTTTGAGCCCAACTGACCGACGCAGAGTTTCCTGGCCTCAGTTCAGGAAATTGCCGCTCCAAAGGAGGAAGGGGAGGAGCAGGAGGAGGAGGAGGATGGAAACTTAGAGACGGCTGCTTTGCCTTGGATACAGTAGTAAAACACAGACAAACACACACATGACCACATTCAGAGAGTGGCTGAGAGCATGTACACACTGACTGCCTTTGTAATCAGGAAAACTGGATGCCTCTGGTATCTGGACAAACCAAAGTGTGCAAACTCACACGATGACGAACAGAAAAGCAGGTTCCAAGAATTTTATTTATCATTCTGTTATCATCCTTTTCTCACAAACAACCCACGTTGTTAAAAATCTGGCCTCAGATTTTTGTTCTGGGGTTTTTGGAATTCTAAAACCACATTGCTTGAGTAAATAGTAAAACTAAATAAAAAAGTGCTGATCTAAAGTTGCAGTTTGCCAGTTTATTGAAAATGAAACTTGATTTTTGTGTGAATTACCTTGATTTGACAGCGCATTCTTCATTCTTTGTCTGAACGTTGTTTCAGTGAGAAAAGAAAGGCTTCTGTGCTCTGTGATGTTCCTCAGCTCTGGTGACTCACTCTTGCCTTTGAATAACAAAGTTCCTTTTTTCCCTTTGTTTGACCAGCCAGTGCCAGCAGAAGGTTTATTTTCTCTGTGTGTGGACCCTTTCCTGTAAAAATGGGCACTTGTTTGTCTTGATAGTGAATTCTGGTAGATTTTTAACACCTCTGACCCTAAACAGGCCATTCTGCTGGAAAACCATCCAATGTGGCCGAATTCAAACAAATCTGTGAAGCAGAGCAGGACACAATTCTTCCACAGTGCTGAAAGACTCAGTTATCACAAACCGTGTTAGAACTTGTTAGTAGGTTTACTTTTTCACTCAGAACCAGGTTTCAATAGATTTGTTCACTTAAACAACTATTATTACATTTTATCCCACATTTCCATTCAGCATCATAATCTTCCCGACAACGGCACAAATCAACACAAGCTAATATCAGTGCACACATGTTATTAGTGTAGATAGTGGTCCTTTCTCAATATGCATGTGAAACATCATCGACGTACTGTTCCGATCCTACGTATCAAGTATGCTCAAAGTTCCTGGATGTGTTCTGGCTGTGCTCATTGTATCAAGGATGCAACAATGCATCCTTCTGAGGACTTGGGCCAGCATGCATCTCATCCCAAACCGTCATATCCTGAATGGAAATAGGAGAGGAGAAAATTCATTCATTAAAATACAAATAAGTTGTCTGTTATTTGTAGGTAAATGTGTGTACCCTGTAAAATTTGCTGTATTTGGTTTCTTTTTCAGACTTTTCACTATACAGCTAAATGCTAATTAGCTAACGCACAGCGCTTGTTGCCATGACGTAATGGGGTACAGTTCTGTTCCAAATGCCATCCTCGTACTCCCGTACTCAGTAGAATGGACTTTTTGCTGTACTTCCCAAGAACGTACCTGTCAAGTACACAACTACTTGTGTATTGAGAAACAGCCCTTGTACCAATGATAGTTTTTCATCCATAGGACTCAAAACTTTTATATTACTGTTTTAGATCAAATTGACATTGATTTGTAATTAGCTAAGCTGTAGATCCACCTGCTTCCCTGGGCTGGACATAGCCAGTGGCCGTTTGACGCCCCTGTACCTCCTGAAGCTCTGTATTCCACTGAAGGAAAAAGCACCTCAGACCCTTTTTAGTGCCCCTCCACTGTGGTGTGCATAAAAAAAAACTCAGGTGGGATCTGCTTGTAATGCCAGTAGCGTTGGAAACCACCAAGACCATCAAGGTTAAATTTCTCCTCATCAGAGAATAAAACTTTCTTCCACTTTAAAACGCCCCATGTTTGGTGCTCTCTTGCAAAGTCCAAATGGTCAGTTCTGTGGCGTTCAAGGAGACGAGGTCTTTGAAGAGGTCTTTTTTAAGCCCTTCAGTCTCAGATGCTGTTTGATGGTGATTGGGATGTAGTCGGCACCCGTAACTGCCTTAAGTTGGGTCGAGGATCGTCCAGTGTCTTGATGGATAGCCAATTGGATCCTCCAGCTCTTTTTAGGTTTTCTGCTTGACTTTTTAGTTCCATAACCCTCACGATCATTAAAAAATGTCTAAATAGCATACGCTGCCAGAGACCCTACTTATGCAGTTCAACGCTCAGAAAATGTTTTGTTTCTCTTCCATTTCTTCTTGCTGCATGTTGACGCCCTACTTGGAACCTTCCCACTGTGCAAAGACCTAGTTAGGACATCCTACAGACGTGGTCTAGACCGACAGACTCAATATAGACATGATCTGCACGTCCATGCAACGTTGACTGTTTGCAGGGTTGTTCTAACCATGCAAAATGTGATTTTTGGCCATTTTCTGTAAACTTTTGATTGGGACTGTGTCACCAAGCTTCTGGTATGGTGTGATGTGGCACGGTTACTTTGAGGGGTCTGGAATGGGCCGGAGCAGGTTGGGACGCTATTTTGTCTATTTCTGTTGCAAAAATGGGTCATAAAGTCAACCCGGACTGCACCATTCATGGGTCCGCTTCATTTGTGGGTCCATAGGACAATGGAGCGGTACGGTTAGGGCAGAGTGGTTGACACAGTCCATTAACTGGGGAACAGAAGAACACCACCGCTTGAAATGAGCAGAATAAACAGCAGAGTGCTGTTGTTTGTATCAGTATTTGTACACTGATGTAAGAAGATGCCAGCAAGTAGTAGCAAGGTTTAATTGGCTTCAGAACTACAAACATGACTCATGTTGGCGGTACGCATTTAGGTTTACCCCACCTGCCATGTGAGAGTCTCCTGAAATCGCCGACCCATAGCACTCTATACCGGCCCACAATGACCCTTCCTGAACCAATCAATGGAACCATGACATTAGAGCTTTAGTACCATGCATGCTATCACGTCATCAGCTCATTTTTCAGTGTGTTTGTGTGTTTGCTCGTTCAGCCTGCTGCTCTGTGATTGTTGTCCCTGATCAACACCAGAGTGTTAATCAGATGGACCTGCAGCTTTACTGTGACACACACTGATTTCTGTTTTGGAAGCTGGATTGGTTAGAAATAATTTTCGCTGTTGGATTATGTATCATAATGGTTATAAGGTTTGTTTTTTGGCCTGATGAGGAAATGAGAACTTCTATTTATGTGTTAGCAGTACCCGAGTTGTCTGTGACAAACACACGAGAGGCCACAACTTTAATTTAATCCAGGCGTTCAGCAGCAGCAATCCAAAGCCCTGCTTCTCATCTCTCTTCACACAGACCTACCGGGAGTCTTCGTCCCACGCCAAACACTCCTGGGTAACTGTGTGTGTGTGTGTGTGTGTGTGAGCATGCACGCACACATTCCCTCTGATATAAACACAAAATCCATAAAAATATACACCCACAAACTTTGCCAGTTCCCTCTGAGGTAAACAGAATCAATAAACAATAAGCATGCTAGGACACGCACACGCCTGCCAGCTCACAAACACACACGCAGAGACAATCACGGCAAAACCACAAAAACTCAGCGGGCTGGAATTTTCTGCAGATGACGTCCCCCTGCTCTGCCACACATGCCCCCTTCTGAGCTAGCTTTGTGTCAACACTGGTGTCTCCCTTTTTACCTCCAGGTTAAATTTGTTAGTAGAAAGTTGCCATGACGACACTAGGTTTTCGTGGGTGGTTACATAAGAGCCAACCTCTAAGATCTTTCTGTGGTTTTGGACGGAAGCAGCATGGGTTTGGATACCGAACGGGTTTTCTGGGCAATGTGGCGAACAAATGAGATGTCGGGAGGGAAAAGGCTCACGGGTAAATGACAAGTTGTCTGTAGTTTTACGACGTATGGTATTTATAATAGCAAGACTCTGAAAAGAAAATAAATTTGTGGGAAAATGTTTGTGATCGTTTCAAGTCAAAAACAGAAACGTAGAGCGGATTTTAGAAAGCAGCCTAATCAGGGTTAACCCTTCACTTCAAACAAAATAAGTTCAATTATAGAAATGATTTTGCTAACTTTAAACTCTGAACTGTTGGAAACTAAAAGCACGAAGGGATCTCCTCTTTTGCTGCACAAAACCATGTGGTGATATATTTAAACAACACGTTTTCAATTAGAATTCAATTAGTCAAAGTCATCTAATTACAAAGTCCTTTTGATTGTAGCTCTTTCATTCTGTCAGATTCCCACCACACCTTAAAATGTCAGGGTAAACACAAACGAGGTTTAAAACAGGCCACCTCTTTCTATCAGCCCCGATGAAATGGTGAACAGGAATCACCACAAGGTTTAGTGCAGTTTGGAACTTGAAAGGTAAATAATTCTGTCTGAAACAAGTTTAGATGATTTTGTAAAATCACCTCAACATAAAACATCATCTTCTTGTTTATGTGCAGGATGGATGGTAATAAATATCAGAGAAGGACTCAACAGGAAAAGGGCAAAAGGCTGGAAAGACTAGCAGCATTGTGTGCCACTGGAGAGGGAATTCCATGGTGTGTAGGGAGGTTTATCAGGAGCCTGACAGGGAAACCCCATCATCCCACCAAATTCCTTCCAAAGCCTCTCATAACACACTCACACAGGCACACCCTCTTGTGCACATTCACAGATGTATGTGCTGAAATGTAAAAAGCTACAGACAGACGCACACACACACACACACACACACACACACACACACACACACGCACACACTCCATAATCCAACAGCTAAGTGAATATATGTGCAGAAACGGGGGGAAGCCCATGGAAAAAAAGGAAGAAAAACACTGGACACGTCAGCATGCATTCATGCTGAGGACACCCCGCAGCCACGTGGTCTAATGGCAGAGGGGACTACGTGATGGAATACGTCGTGTGTGTGTGTGTGTGTGGGTCAGGAGCAGGGATTTCCTCAGACAGTTAGTGGAACATTGCTCTCCTAACAGCACCCTAACTGATGTGTGTAAATCTGTCCACCAGCCAAGCCGTGCAGGCACACACCCTCATCCTCTCCACACATTGTGTCATGTGAGACTATTGTGTGCTACCTGGTAGCAGCGAGGATATGACGGCATGTTTTGGAGCTCTGGATGTGAAAATGACACCCCAGAGAGGGTTCTCTTGTTACCCAGAGAGGCTCCAGCTGGCAGCTTCCGTTGATTGTGACCATTTGAGGAAGAGGAGTGGGAAGGAGGTTAGCCAAGGACTCCCTCAGACAATAACATAGCCAGTAGGGAAAATATGAAAACTTAACAAGGGAAATGATCCCAGAGGGTGTAAACTACACCGTGTCCTTGTTTCCTTTGAGCTGACAGGGGAAGTGGTGTCACGGGTTGCTTAGAAAAGCCTTGCTGTGATTGGACGAGCTCACCTTGCTTGTGAAAACAGTCATCACAGAACCATCTCTGGTCCTAATGGCATAGCCGATGCCTTGCAGAGTTTCCTGTGCAGGGACCTGTGGACACACGGTCTGGACAGGACGTCTGCTTGTCGTGCCACTCTTTGCTGCTCGATTTGATGCATTTATTATAAGTTATGCTTAGGTTTCTTCTGTTTTCAAAAGGGAGGCCAGCGATTTCAAAGCTGAACATGCAGAAATCTAAGACCGAAGCATTCCACAAGATCAAACAGAAACAGGAAATGATTTTTTTAAACAACATTGATTTTCTATTTGAACAATCATATATTCCTTGTAACACTGACTAGCATTTCTCTATAGGGTTATGACTTTGCTTTACTTTTTATTTGTATCCATTAACTATCAGATATTCCTCTCTGGACTCTGGCTTGGCCACTAAATGCTCAGCATTCACTTCTCCTCTTGTGACCACTTTTGCCAAGTGTTTCTGCAAACTTCCTGTTTTCCTTCAGTAATTTAATGTCGTTAACTTTCCTAAAGTTTATCCAATGTCCACGGATCACCTCCAAGGCCATCCTGCCGCTCTAATGTAGTGTTTTTATAGAGTTATATTAGTTGATTGCAGCATGCTGTGGCATGACCTAAAGGAAAGTGGAAAGCTGATTGCAGAAACATTTGACCTTTGGGTTTCATTGAGAATCTGTATTTGTGAGCTTAATACACAGATAGAGTTAGTAAAATGTATGTTTACTTCTTAGTCCTCGTGCAGCTTGTTGAAGACTATTTTCTTTTCCTAAGTAAAAGAGCCATTTTTATATTTCTCCTACTAGATATAATCTGTACTGAACTGTAGAGCCATATCTACTCAACCAGAAACACTTTAAGTTGTTGCTTTCAGAATAGTTTCAGTGGTTCTTGAGCCAGAAATTTGAGCTAATTCACATTGGACATCACTCTGTAGCCCTCTGCTGACCAGAAGCTGCGGTTCAGGTAGGAACACTAGTGGGAGGTATACCTGCTTTACAGCAATAGCTGTTGACTAGGCAGATAGCTCATACAGACATGGACAAAATTGTTGGTACTCTTCTGTTAATAAAAAAACCCACAACGGTCACAGAAATAACTTGAATCTGACAAAAGTAATAATTAATAAAAATTCTATGAAATTTAACCAATAAAAGTCAGACGTTGCTTTTCAACCATGCTTCAATGGAATTATTTAAAAAAATAAACTCATGGAACAGGCCTGGACAAAACTGCTGGTACCCCTAGAAAAGACTGAAAATAATGTGACCAAAGGGACGTGTTAATTCAAGGTGTGTCCACTAATTAGCAGCACAGGTGTCTACAATCTTGTAATCAGTCAGTGGGCTTATATATAGGGCTCCAGGTAGTCACTGGGTTGTTTGGTGACATGGTGTGTACCACACTCAACATGGACCAGAGGAAACAAAGGAAAGAGTTGTCTCAGGAGATTAGAAAGAAAATGATAGACAAGCATGTTAAAGGTAAAGGCTATGAGACCATCTCCAAGCAGCTAGATGCTCCTGTGACTACAGCTGCACAGATTATTCAGAAATTTAGAGACTGTAGCCAACCTCCCTGGACGTGGCCACAGGAGGAAAAATGATGACAAATCAAAGAGACAGAGAATCGGAATGATAACAAAAGAGCCCAGAAAATATTTTAAAGAGATCCAAGGTGAACTTCAAGCTCAAGGAACATCAGTGTCAGATCGCACCATCTGTCCTTTGAGCCAAAGTGGACTACATGGGAGACGACCAAGGAGGACACCATTGTTGAAACCAAACTATAAAAAAGCCAGACTGGAATATGCCAAACTCCATGTTGACAAGCCACAAAGCTTCTGGGAGAATGTCCTCTGGACAGATGAGACACAAATGGAACTTTTTGCCAAGGCACATCAGCTCTATGTTCACAGATGGAAAAATGAAGCATATCAAGAAAATAACGCTGTCCCTACTGTGGAACATGGAGGAGGCTCTGTTATGTTCTGGGGCTGCTTTGCTGCATCTGGCACAGGGTGTCTTGAATCTGTGCAGGGTGCAATGAAATATCAAGACTATCAAGGGATTCTAGAGAGAAATGTGCTGGCCAGTGTCAGAAAGCTTAGTCTCAGTCGCAGGTCATGGGTGTCGCAACAGGACAATGACCCAAAACACACAGCTAAACACACCCAAGAAGAGGAAAACATTGGACTATTCTAAAGTGGCCTGTGAGCCCTGACCTCAATCCTATTGCATCTTTGGAAGGAGCTGAAACATGCCGTCTGGAAAAGGAGCCCTTCAAACCTGGACAACTGGAGCAGTTTGCTCATGAGGAGTGGGCCAAAATACCTGCTGAGAGGTGCAGAAGTCTCATCCACAGTTACAGGAATCGTTTGATTGCAGTGATTGCCTCAAAAGGTTGTGCAGAAAAATATTAAGTTAGGGGTTCCATCATTTTTGTCCAGGCCTGTTCCATGAGTTTATTTTTTGAATAATTCCATTGAAGCATGGTTGAAAAGCAATGTCTGACTTTTATTGGTTAAATTTCATAGAATTTTTATTTTTATTGTGGGTTTTTCTTTGATTGACCGAACAATACCAACGATTTTGTCCACATCCGTATAAGGCTAGCAGTTAGCTTTTTCAGTTCACCAGCATTCAATGAAAACACAAGAAAAGAAAAAGAAGAATTTGTTTTTTGTTTGTTGGCATTATGGCGAAGCCTGGAAGTAAGTACGACAGTTTTAATTTCAGATGTGAATCGGCAGCAAAAGCTTTCCATGCAGCTGGTCCATGAAGTTGGTTCAAAAACTTTGAAAAACTAAATTCATATCGCTGCAGAATTTTTCAAGCAAGTGTTGCTTGCTAGCTGAAACTACTCTTTTCTTTTGTGGACTTGATAAAATATCACTCAGGTTATGGGCTCAATTAAAAGATCCTTGTCTGAAGAGCCACATGACCCCCGAGCTGCAGGCTACAGACCCCTGCACATTGACTTTCCTCTGGGTCTAGATGCCTTGCCCTGTTTTATACTTGGTGAAATGACAACGAAGTTGTCTAAACCTTAACTTTGACAGTTGCTGACATGAATCAGTTTTGTACTGAGCTGTAGGGTCTTAGCGAGGTCTTAGAGTGCATGTTGAGAATGCAGTGGGCTCTCTATGACGTGATAGAGTATCAAAGGTCCCTAAGGGTTTTGAGCATTTACTAAACTGTCACCGTGAGGCGGCAGCCTTACAGTCCTGGGTGTATAGCGGGGCAGTGTGGTAGGGTTTCCATGATGTGTCGCCAACACTTATCAACATGGCTTGAACACTGAGAATGTGAAGCTGGCCTTATGCTAAGGCTACAACCCCATTATAATATCAGCGTTGTGTTAGCAAGGCCAGATCCAACAAAGTCATGCCAGGACAGGGTGGGATGATCATGGGAACAAGCTGCTTATAGACGTGGAAAACAAAAGTCATTAACCTACTTTGGGAGTATAAAGAATAGAGAAATGTCATAATTAACTTCACTTTGAAGAGGGTTTCCTACATTTTATGTAATCTTTCAAATACAGTGAAGGGGCCATGGTGGAAGCTGGGAGGTGCTTTGAGATACGGCAGCAACAGAGGAGAATATGCCCACATGGTCTGAATTTGCTCTTTTATTCTTCTCTTTATGGAAGTAGAAGCATTCCCTCGGGCACAGGCTGATCTTTTTTTCTAATTAAATCACTGTTTTTGGTTAATCCTGCGATGGTTCTTTAAAGTTTGTTCTGCTGTCCTCATCTGGCCTGCCGTTTTTGTTCAATCAAACATCTGGAGCTCATTAGTGGGTTTCCAGCAGTGCTTTATTCTTTTGTGCTTGTTTGGGGCAAAGAAAAAAAATGAAACTGTTACTATCTGCTGCTACTGTTGCTAATGTTGAACCGAAGTCTTAGGATCCTCCTGGGATTTCAGGCTAGAAGGAAACATACAGCCATGGCTAAGTTTTAGAGAATGATACAAAATTGCTGCTTGATTGTTTTTACATTGTTTTTCTGTGTCTAGCTTTTGTTGAGATTACATCAGATTTGTTTACAGCATTAATATTTGCAGTGTTGGTCCTGCTTTTTCTAGACCTCTGTAGTTCATCCTGACCTGCTGTCACTCATCTTCTCCAGATCCAGCCTGATGGAGCTCATTTGTCTGATTTTGAGGGTTTTTGTTTGTACTCCTGCCTCGAGCGGACGGACCACAAGTTCTCAGTAGGATTAAGGTCTGAAGAGTTTCTTTGACCTAGACCCAACATGTTGATGTTTTGTTCCTGATCCAATTCTGACTTTATGCTTCTGGCTCGGTGCTCCATCATGCTGGAGAAGACATTGGTCATCAACAAACTGCTGTTTTATAGTTGCAGAAGCTCCTCTTTAGGGATCGAGGGGCTTCTTTGCTGCCCTTCTAGAACCCAGACCGTCCTCCAGAAGTCTCCTCCTCATCGTGCCGCATAGGAACACAATCGCATCGCTGGATCAACCTTACAGTCCTCATGCTGCTGGGATTGGTTCTTCACAAATGCAGAAACACTGGGACATCGACACAATTCTAACATGTTTGGCTCTATACACCACCACGATAGATTTGAAATGAAACATGATGTGCTATAACTGCAGACTGTCTTTGGGTCATTGTCCATCTGCACTGTAAAGCGCCGCCCAATGAGTTCTGAAGCATTTAGCTGAATATAAGCAGATAATATAGCCCAAAACCCTTCAGAATTCATCCTGCTGCTTTTGTCAGAAGTGACATCATCAGTAAATACAAGAGAACCAGTTCCAATGGCAGCCATACATGCCCACGCCATGACACTACCACCATGCTTCACTGATGAGGCGGTAGTTTAGGATCATGAGCAGTTCCTTTCCTTCTCCATACTCTTCTCTTCCCATCACTCTGGTACAAGTTAATCTTGTTCTCATCTGTCCATAGGATGTTGTTCCAGAACGGTGAAGACTTATTTAGATGAAGTTTGACAAACTCTAATCTTCCTGTTTTTGAGGCTCACCAACAGTTTACATCTTGTGGTGAACCCTCTGTATGCTCTCTGGTGAAGTCTTCTCTTGATTGTTTGACTTTGACCCACACACACCTTCCTCCTGGAGTGTTTCGGGTAATATTATCTGCTCACATTCAGCCAAATGCTTCAGAACTCAATGGAGGCGTTTTACGGTGCAGATGGACAATGACCCAAAGCATACTGCAAAAGCAACCAAAGACTTTTTTAAGGGAAAGAAGTGGAATGTTATGCAATGGCCAAGTCAATCACTTGACCTGAATCTGACTGAGCAGCATTTCACTTGCTGACGCCCAAACTGAAGGGAAAAAGCTCCAAGAACAAGCAGGAACTGAAGACAGTTGCAGTAGCGGCCTGGTAGAGCATCACCAGGGATGAGACCCAGCGTCTGGTGATGTCTATGTCTTCCAGACTTCAGGCTGGAATTGACTGCAAAGGATTTGCAACCAAGTATTAAAAAGTGGAGGTTTGATTTATGATTATTATTCTGTCCCATTACTTTTGGTCCCGTAACAAGTGGGAGGCACATATGCTACACCGTTCACCTGGTTTGGATGTAAACACCCTCAAATGGATTTGTTTCATTTCAAATCCATTGTGGTGGTGTATAGAGCCAAAAACGTTAGAATCATGTCGATGTCCCAGTATTTATGGACCTGACTGTAATTCATCTTCCATCGTCAACTTCCATCACAAACAGAGGCAGCAAACATTATGACATGTAATATTTATGTAGTTCTTCACCTCAGCTGTATAATAACATGCTTTTATGCTCATGACTATACCATTTTATTACTTTAGTTGTTAGGACAGTATTATGAGGTTGTTCTAGGTTTTATAGGCACACCGAGCTTTTGGAGACAAAGTTTACATTGTTCTGTAATAATGTCAGCCAGGATTTACTCCTATATAACACAAAAGATCAACACAGATTTATTAAGAAGAATGAAACAAACTTGAAAACAATCCTCTTCTGTGGTAAACAGAGACAACTTGACCTCATGTTTTCATTTGAAATGACAAAATTAACTTCACACACCTTGCATGGGAGAATACAGGAAATGCCTTCAGCCCAACAGAAACAATAGGGATTGATGATGAGGGAGATTAGATTTTCACATCCAGTTTGCTGGATTCATCTGGGATAGGTGGGGCTTTGGAAGCAGGAAACACACGTTTGGTATAAAAGAGAGGCTGTTAACACACACTGTTGTATTCAAACACTCATGGGTATGTTTAGGAGTCTCTGACAGGAACAAAGACTCTGTTCACCACCATTGCATGCTGACCCACTAAGATTATTCACACTCGTTCCAAACAGAGGAGTGCACGGCCTCGGTGAATGTAGGAAGGGCTGATTCCATCCGTGGCTCCATGGTGCTTTGCATTGTGAAGAGACAGGATTTATTGCAAGCAGAGGGGCCCTGTGTATTCTCCAGGTGTCACGGAGAGAAATACGGTGTCCCGTTAGTTTGTCCGGCTGAAAGAGGAATGGTCAGAATTTTGTATTCCAGCTAACAGGAATTCCATCACACATACGGGCTCATCGTGGGAAACGGCTCGGGTCTGCCCATTATTATGTGAAGGATCCTCTCTTACTGCTAATACGCAGCAGTAGATATCAGTTTCAGCTTCCAGCAGTCAGAACTGATGAGAAAAAACTTCTTTCAGTACATAATAAGCTCTAAGTACCACTAGTCAGCAGCACAAGATCCCAAGCCTGAGTTCATATCTGACACAAACAAGCCAAATGCCTAAATCACACCCAGACTGATAGGTGTGATTTAAAGCAACACTTAGTGTCATGCTTCATCCTCCTACTGGTTGAAAGTGGAATTACAGCTGTTGTAAACAACTTTGCCGCACCCTGCTATAGCTAGTGCTAACAATGAGCTAATGCTAACACGAGCCAACTGGTACTAAATAATCGACAAAGTAAAAAGATCCACAGTGCTGGACAAAAACATATGATTACTTACAAGTCCAGTAGCAACATAGCCAGGTCACCAGTCCGTGATTTCATAGCCTCCTTCAGCAAACGAGTGTAGGCCACGCCCATTTTCATTCTGGTTATAGCTCTTTGCGTCACCTCCAAAGATATTACTGTCTTGTTTTTACTTCCAGTTTCTGCCATGATGCCAACAAAAAATGCGAAATTCTTCATCTTCTTCCTGTGCGTTTTATTGACAGTCGGCGAACTGAAAAAGCTAATTGCTAGCTAACGGCACATTTAACAGCTGTTGTCGTAAAGCAGGTAGAGACCTCCCACCATAGATATCATATATATCACTAGATGCCTTACCCGCGCTGTTCGTCAATTGGACAAACGTCCCTACGCGGCGGCCATCTTACTTCAGACATTGGTGTCAATGGTGCATGTACTATTTAAATAACTAACTTGCTCAAATTTCAAACGGTTTACTTTGTTATAAACGCCAGAGATGTGGCTGTAAAATATGACGAATTTGGCCCGTTAATTTAAAAATGTGTAAGTATGTCCTATCAAGCTTATGTGTTATAAGGTTTGTAATAATGCAACACGCTTGTAAATCCATTAATATTTAATCGAGTTAAGAGTGTTTTTGTTTAAGCTGTTCACTCACCTTCCATCTGCTACCATTGAGAACGGAACGTAAGCTGTCCGAGGTAAGATGGCCACCGTGTAGGGATGCTGTCGACTCCCAGTTAAGGCATTTATCAATATATATATCTATGCCTCCCACTAGTACTCCCACTACCTGAACCACAAAACTGTTAAGTGCAGTTTCTGACCAGCAGAGTGCCACAGAGTGCTGTCCAATGTGAAGCTGCCCACGCCCACTCCAACAAAACACGCGTACAACAATTGCGTCTTAGGCAGTTCTATTATTGTATTGGGTTTGGTGGTCTAGTGGATAAAGCATGTACCTATCATCTTGTTTTGCCGTGTCCTGACACTGGTTCAACTCCCGGTGTCAGGACATTTATTTAGTCAGCTGATGCAGATTTAATTTTTTTCTATTTTAGTTTTATTGATTATTTTCTGCAAAATATTTTGTGTGTCTAAACATCTTTGAATTAGCATTTCGCCGGCCCCGCCCCCAAAACAGCTATTGTCCAATCACACATCATAGCAACCGTTACTATCCAAAACTGGCAAGTGGAGCTAAAATGAAGAAAATAAATTACTGCTGAGGCCGGGAATCAAACCGAAGTAAGGTCATAGCAAAGCAGCATGCAAGGCAGGTTCTCTAACCACTAACCTTTTACAAAACAATAATCGCCTAACACACATGCCCTGTGCTGGCCATTATGTACGTCAGATCCAAGACTAGCTTCAGGGGGAGGAGAAAGGCCTGATGACACACTTGGTTTCCATCCTCGTGTCTGCAGGTCCTTACCTCAGAATCTGAAAACTTGCAGCTGAGACAGGAAAATGCATGAATGCAGCCAAAAATGGGTTTGTGGGTATTTTTCAAGAGGAAATAACAATATCTCATTGTAAAAAGCTCCAAAAAGTGGATTTTCCATGATCCAGTCCTTTAAGATGTGACGGTTCACTGGTATATTCATCTGGACCACAACTGAATTAAACTTTATCACTGTTTCACTTTTGTTTTCTTTGCCAGCAGGTCCTGTAGAGATTTCACCAGTGATGTTTAAGGTCATTACACACATTGGTTAATCACTGTCTATTCCTGTTTTTAATCAGCGTTCTCTAATGATATTTTGACATTTTATCTTCACAACAACTTTTTGTATCTGGACTCTCAGTCATTTAGTCATGATCTAAAACCGACCACTAAATCAGGAGCTTTTTTGGTTTAGCTCCTTTTTCACCACAACAGACTGGAGCAACGACCTCATTATGACCAGCACACCACTGCTCTACCTCTTACTCTAACACAGGTCCTCCAAAAGGCGGCTAGGCTCAGCATTAGGAGATAAGGCGAGGAGCTCTAGAGTCACAAGAGTGGCTGCTTCTTTGCACTGAAGATGTGGTTAAGCTTCCTGGAGGTTTTCTGAGCGTGTCCCCCTAGGACACGCCCTCAGGTCAGACCCAGAACCTGATGGGGAACACCATGGTAACCTTCAGGTGGAGAGCGTTACTGAGGAGATGAGGTGTTTTCCTGCTGAACATTTAATCCAAAAATCCATAAATTCATAAATTGCTCTTAAAACAGGACAAACGGATCACTGATCCTCTTTTACAGGAATTAAGAAGGATTCTGTAACACCTGTTTCAAATCTTCCTGAGCTGGAATTCAACTTCACACAGTAAAAGTGTTTGTGACTAGGTACCAGAGCAGCTGTCAGCACCTTGGGTATCCACCTGCTGGTAATGATGTGTTATTGGAGTTCTAATCAGCACAGACTCACTCACCAAGAACACAGAATATT
The DNA here is from genome assembly GCA_006937985.1 of Aphyosemion australe. Lineage (NCBI taxonomy): Eukaryota > Metazoa > Chordata > Actinopteri > Cyprinodontiformes > Nothobranchiidae > Aphyosemion > Aphyosemion australe. The sequence continues at coordinate 30,759 of SSNS01000055.1, forward strand.
CAGTACCACTGGGAGACAGCAGGAGGAAAGGGGTTGGGTCAACTGAAAAAAGAAAATATGGGATTTAAATCTATTAATATTTGGAGAAATCTATTCACAGGACATTCCTGCCCTAAAAACCGGTTATCTCTGAATACTCAGCAGCTGCAGCAGCGTCACATAAAAAGAGGAATTTTCCAGCCTGTTTTTGGCTTTTTCCTGAAGTGAAGCCGTAGCTCACCAGGTCTACTGTGAAAGGTAAGAACCTCTAGTCTACAATGTCTGCATTGTCATGTGTTTGTGCTCATGTGAGGGTAATGCTCACACATAAACTATGCTCCTGTGCCTTCACACCTCGGTGACTTTAATTGAGTCCAATCATGGAGGGAGAGTCCCACTTTGACATGAATTAGTCTGACATTATGGAAAGTGTGTTGCTGGCTCAATGGAGGCCTGTTTTCAGTGACACCAGGGGGTGAGAAAGAGCCTCTGAACACTCTCTCTGGTTGAAAAACACGTGACCCAGTAAGAACAGAAGTCTACCATGGCCGCCTCAAAGCTCATTAGGGCTCTGGAATAATATTTCAGGCAATCGGTCAAATTCTTAGAGATCTGTTTAGAAACAGACAAATTTTCCTTCAGTTAAATTTGTCTCGATTATTTTCTGATGACCCAAAGAGTCAACAATTTAAAGCAACACTAACTAGTATTTTTAACACTTTAAGCTGTTGCTTTCAAACTAGTTTCAGTGGTTCTTGAGCCAGAAACTTGAGTGTCTTCACATTGGACAGCACTCTGTAGCCCTCTGCTGACTAGAAACTGCACTTAACAGGTTTGTGATTCAGGTAGGAACACTAGTGAGGTCTCTACCTCACTAGCAATAGCTGTTTACTGTGCTGGTAGCTCATATACAGGCTAGCAGTTAGCTTTTTCAGTTTAGAGGTGAAGCAAAGAGCTAAAACCAGAGTGAACATCTGCGTGGCCTACACTAGTTAGAGGGAAGCTGAAGGAGGCTATGAAATCGCTGACTGATGGTGACCTGGCTTTGTTGCTACTGGACTTGTAAGTAATAATAGTTTTTGTCCAACAGTTTGGATCGTTTTACTTCGTGGCTTATTTAGTATCAGTTGGCTCATGTCAGTGTTAACTCATTGTTAGCGCTAGCTACAGCAGTCTGACTTGTAGTTTAAACCCTGTCTCAAACAAGCAGTGTTCCAGTCATTCCACAGCCTTGTGGTATTTTATCAAAAAAACAACTGCAAACAAAGCCTCCAAGGTTGAAACTGAAGATTTTTCTTTAAATATTTGAAATAAAACCCGAGCTATTAATAACAAACCATGGTGTATATATTGTAAGTCACCCACAACTGATAGCATTTGAGGATTTCATAAGATAAAATAACAGAATACCAGTGAAGTTCCCTTTAGTTCTCAGTAAAGTACTCCTGTTGCCTTGAGGAAGTTATGCAGCTGAGAACACTGAAAAGACAAGCTTGGGTTTGCCTGTGAAGCAGCCTTGTGTTACTGGTTGTTACCTAATTTGCAAAATAAATTACGTAGGAAGATGCCAAGAGAAGGCTTTTGATATGTCTCATCATAATCAGAAAAACATCAGAGAGAACAAACATTGCCAAGTGACACCAACGAAACTGAAATTAAAAGGGATCAGGCCTTAGCTTGCATACAGTGTTGTTATTTCTGTTTCAAACTAGAATGTAGAACATTCACAACAGGAGAACAAATGAAATAAAGTGGGAGAAAAAAGATGATCTTATAGCAGAAAAACACTCTCCTGGGTTATTTTATAGATCGATTTGATCAAGAATCTCTGGGGAAACCAGAAGAAACCAATCTAGTGAGAAACCATCTATATTATCTGTCTTCAGAACATCATCCTTGCAGATCTCCTGTATCCTGATCAGTCAGAGCTGTTCTGCCATCCCAGAAAGGTCCAACACCCCAAACAGGAGGATGGTGTATTTGTTCTGACACATCATGAGGTGAAACTGATTTATAGTTACACTAGGATGAAACTCTGCTTTCTAACATGCTATCTTCACCTGCTAAGAATGAAAACTATGCAAGAAGAAGCCAGTGCTTGGCTTTAAAGAGCTGACAGATGATGCAAAGCAGGTTGGTCTGGACGTACCAACAGCCAGGACTCTATATGTCAGCTTGGGAAGTATGTTAAGAATGGGGGTTGGAAAACAACAGCTGCACTGAATTTTGACTTTAAAAAAATTAAGTTTACATTTTCCAAGCATTGCTGTAAAGACCAAGTTTATTCATTTTTTTCAATATATTTCCAGTGATCTTTAGTATAAATTAACTAGTGGGGAAAAAAAGCTCTGGCGCTATTGTTTCAGGAAGTATAAGTTAGCCAGAGCAGAGCTGAGCTTCAGACGACATCTGGATCTGGAGTCTTATTTCCTGATATGTGGACATCTCTCCTCTGATTGGCTAACAGCAACACGACTCTACCACTAACTCTGTTTGCTCTGCAACGTTGATGTTTTATCTCCACAAATAACACAAGCCTGGAGGAGTTCTGCTGTGTGGTGGAGTTGCTAATGCTAACGGCTAGCTTCTGCTAGCCGAGACGTTCTCTGCTGTTTCCTGGACGCTAAACCAACAACAGTCTTCCCCGTCGTGAGTCAAGATGGGTGAGTTCATGAATGTTCAGTGACAGTGTGACGTAGATCTGTCAAGCTTTTCTAATCCTAAGTTTCACCATCTATTTTCTATCAGAAGGAAATGCAGGAGATAGGAGTAGGAGACTATTTTCATGTTCAGCCTGCATGAAAAACTCAGAGACGCTGATTATTGTCAGATCGGATAGGAACTGAGCGGACCGGTGAGAGTTCGGTTGTGGCGTGATGTTTAACCCAAACGCAGAGTTAATGACGCTGGGCAGGAACTAGAAGTCAGCCAGATCAGAGTTGAGCTTAACACGACAGGATTTGGAGTCTTATTTCCTGATATTTGGACATCTCTTCTCTGATTGGCTAACAGCAACACGACTCTACCACTGACTGTTTGCTCTGCAACATTGATGTTTTATCTCCACAAATAACACAAGCCTGGAGGAGTTCTGCTGTGTGGTGGAGTTGCTAATGCTAACGGTTAGCTTCTACTAGCTGAGACGTTCTCTGCTGTTTCCTTAGGGTTGTGAAACCTAAACTCCGGTTTTTTCTGTCCACACAGAAACGGTGATAACGGAGAAAACACAAATCTTCACTTTGGCCGGAGTTTTTAAATGATTTGTTTTCGTTGTGGAAATCTGCGTTTTCGTGTGGATGACAGGCCGAATCGTAGAAAAATATCTTTGTTTTGGGAGATACCTGGCTACGCGTGGACAGGGCCTGAGACTTCTTTAGCCTACAAGTAAAATGCTAAACAAAAAACAGCATGGCCCTTGGCATACAGCTCTGTGAGCTGCTTTATGTACACAAAATATCTTTCAGATGCATCCCATAACTTTGTTGAACTTATTTAGCATGCAAACATTTTTACAGGAATTTTTGGAAACATTTATTTATTTTTTACATACATAAGAACTAATATCCATTAGGTGTTAGCCTTTATGAAAAATAACAATCTGTGATGTAAAAAGGCTTTTCTTACACTGCACAAGTGTTTTTTTTTTTTTTTCGTTTTTTTTAAAACTATTGTGTTAATTGGGTTTGAGTTCAAGAATCTTCTCTTTTTTCTGATGCTCATATTTCCCATGTCAGGAAAAACCAAGATGTTCTTTAGTGTGAGAAGATGTGTCTTCAGCAGGCATGGGTTAATGATATCAGGATGGTAGTGATTATAAAACTGACAATGCTGTTTTAAAACAAGTCTTCTTTCTTCTCTTTTTGATGGAACAAAGTCTCTGAACTACATATACAAGCTGAGCATGATAAACAAATCTGTACTATGAACTTAAACACTGCTAATGTCTGAGCGGAACCACAAAGACTTATGAAGTAAAACAGCTCTAATACTTTCCTTCAAAGCTCAGCACCATAATCAGTTCTCTTTCTCTGCCAGCAAACAATTGATGAATGAAATAAGTTCAGCTAACTTGTTTTCTTTAGCCCAGTGGATGTGTACATGGATTCCTGCAGCTATCCATCAAAGACAGTAGCACTGCACCGCCCATGGAAATCTTCCCTTCCTCAAACACAAGATGTGTGGATTTTGGCACCAGGCAGTAGCCGGGTGTGTGTTGGGTCAAAGGTCAGTAGTCACAAGGTGAGAGCTGGGCTAAGAGCAAACACTACCTTTGCTTCTGAAGTTTGAGTATAAAGAAAAGAAAGTCTGACCATATTGTGGTCCACCACTCCTCACTCCTTTGTTCTTTTGAAGCTGGGATTTATAAAATGATTATGAACAATGAATGATTTTACCTGTGGTAGATACCTCAGTTTAGAGAAATAAAGATGAGCTCTGACTAGACATGAGAGTTAGCAGCTAGACTGTGAGGAGAGTTACTAAGTGAACATCTGCCACCTCAAAACGACTCAACTTTCCATGTTTTTACACCAAATGTTGCTTTATAAACTTTTACACTTATGATACATTTGCATTATATTGTTTTTCTTTCAGGAATAAAACTTTCTACCTTCTGATCCATAAGTGTTTAAAAATCAACTTTATTCATATTTTTAATAAATTTGCAGTGGTCTAATAGGAATGAATGCCTTGCAAGTCATACTGAAGGAGAAAAAAGCTCTGGAGCTCTTGTTTCAGGAACTAGAAGTGAGCTAGATCAGAGTTGAGCTTAACACGACAGGATTTGGAGTCTTATTTCCTGATATTTGGACATCTCTCCTCTGATTGGCTAACAGCAACATGACTCTACCACTGACTGTTTGCTCTGCAACGTTGATGTTGTATCTCCACAAATAACACAAGCCTGGAGGAGTTCTGCTGTGTAGTGGAGTTGCTAATGCTAACGGTTAGCTTCTACTAGCCCAGATGTTCTCTACTGTTTCCTGGACGCTAAACCAACAACAGCCTTCCCCGTCGTGAGTCAAGATGGGTGAGTCCATGAATGTTAAGTGACAGTGTGATGTAGATCTGTCAGGCTTTTCTAATCCTAGAGTTTCACCGTCTATTTTCTATCAGAAGCTAATGCAGGAGATAGGTGGAGGAGACTATTTTCATGTTCAGCCTGCATGAAAAACTCAGAGTCGCTGATTATTGTCAGATCGGATAGGAACTGAGCGGACCGGTGAGAGTTCGGTTGTGGCGTGATGGATAACCCAAACGCAGAGTTACTGACGCTGGGCAGGAACTGTCACGCAGTTTAATCTAGGAACAGGGATGCGCAACTCGTCAAAGAGCAAGAGTGCACTGTGACGGGAGTGATAGGGTCTGTCAGGGTGTGCGGTGAGAGGGAGGATGTGGAGGACGTGACAGTTATAATCAGAAATAACAATCAAAGAATAATTTTTCAGTGAAGTTGACCTTTAAGATAGATTGCTTCTGTGCTAATTTCTGCAAAACATTAACCAGCGACCCCCAAAAAAATCTAACAACAGTATTATGCTTAAAAAGGTTCCTAAGAAATAGTCCATCTACCCTTCCATCTTGTGGACTCAACTAATTCTGTGCAGGGTCACTGCTGGGTGGACCTATCCCAAAGGTGAAGTAAACCCAAGACTTGATGTCATGATTCATTGTTGTAGGTAGGGCCCAAGGGTGCAGACGAAGTGGCATTAGGCAACAGGAATGAACTAGAAATCAGTATCTAACAACAACATAAACACTGAAAACAACATGGGTTTGATTTACAATAGGTTGAATGAGGATTGGGTTGTTAAAATGAGAGGCAGGTGTGAGATGGGATCAGTTTGTATAATCAACACAGAACAGCAAGCGCTAATATGTGCTTTTGTGTCCAACAGTCTTTCATTTATCCACTCCTATCTTATCCTGCCCATACCTGTGGTGAAACTGAGTTTCGTGCCAGCTATCACATAGCAGTAATAGCCAGTTCATAACAGGGCCAACACAGAAACCAGCAGCAGAACTGACCTAATGCTTCAGAGCTCTAAAAGTTAGAACTAATATTTCTATTCAATTCTGAGTGTCACTGGGATTTCAAGTGGACCAATAAAGTGATGCTAAAACTGGAGATTAAAAAAAGCATCTCTATAACAAATAAATCCAACAGTCAAGAATTAAAGGTAATGCATACGATGTTTCTGAATTTCAGGAAAGAACCACCCTCGCCACGTTGTGCAACACTCTACCAGCTCCTGTTTACAAGTAGCTGCCAGCCGTTACGTGTAATTGTGAGGTCGTAGGTGCAGTAATCTGAAATGCATTTCTCCAAATAGCATGCCGAACTTTAGCTTACCTGTCGAGCAGAAAACCGCCAATGGCGGCGTCTGGGGGGGGGGGGGGGGGGGGGGGGGGGGGGGGTGTATAGTACTCGAGGCCAAGATAATGTCATCTAGAGGAAGTGGATGACTACAGTTTGTTCATAAGGGGCCCAGGTCCTGAAATCACAAACCCTGTTTAGACTGAATTTAAAAATAAGACAATTAAGAGTCATCCAGGTGTTTGGGTCACTAAGAAAAACTGGTTTGATCCTCTGATTGGATTGATAAGGCATTATGGATAAATAGAATAGAGTATCATCAGCATAACAAAGAAAAATGATCCAGCCATGTCCAATAATATGATGCAATGGATGCATGTAGAAAGTAAAATTTTATTGGACCAAGCACCAAACCCTGAGGAACTCCATGACTAACTGGTTCAACAGGAAGATTCATTATTAACATGAACAAACTAGACTCTATCAGATAAATATGACTAAAACCAGTTTATAATATTTAATACTTAATCCCAGCATTATGTTAAAGCCTCTGTAGTAGAATGTTTTGGTAAACCATATCAAACGCTGCACTGAGCTCTAACAGGACCATTATAAACACCAGTTCACTGTCTGAAGCCATAAGAATGTCATTAGTAATTTTTACTAGAACTCCAAATTAATCAGAGCTGTGGAATGAGGCAGGGCTGCCCACTGTTGCCTCTCCTATTTTCAGTTGCTATTGAGCCTTTGGCTATTGTCATACAACAGAACCCAGATATCAGGGGCATCTCGCGTCTAGGATTTACACATAAAGTTTCTCTTTATGCCGATGATATGCTTTTGTGTATTTTAGAACGTCTTTCAATTCAATTCAATTCAATTCAGTTTATTTCTATAGCGCCAAATCACGACAAGAGTCGTCTCAAGGCACTTCACAAAGTAAACATTTCAATACAGTTCAGTTCATAAGCCAATCAGTAAAAAAGTTTCCTATATAAGGGACCCAGCAGATTGCATCAAGACACTGACTAGTGTCATTGTGTTGGTACAATCCTCATACTAAGCAAGCATTTAGCGACAGTGGGAAGGAAAACTCCCTTTTAACAGGAAGAAACCTCCAGAGGATCCTGGCTCAGTATGAGCAGCCATCCGCTACGACTCACTGGGGATTGAGAAGACAGAGCAGGCACACACACACACACACACACCACATATATCAAGTAGTGTTTCTATGGCTACACTGTGATTTCTTAGTAGAAGTTCTATTTAGTAAGAGTAAGAGAAACTTTATTGTCTTTATCTGAGTGAATCTATAATTAATTCAATAGGTGAACTAATAGTAGCACATTCTATGTTAAAGAAAGTGAGATGTAATATCAGGAGAGGGAGAATGTTAGGTGGTTGGCAGCAGTGTGCCAGCCGATGGCCCCCTCCATGAGGCCACCACAGCTCAGCAGAACGCCAGTGTAGCTTCTTCTGGGGAGAAAAACACTTAGAGAGAAAATAAAGTTAACAGCTGGAATAACAGGAAATAATGCAATTAGAGAGTGGTGGTAGAAGAGAGTAGCAGAGTGTGGAAAGTGGTCAGTATGTCCTCCAGCAGTCTAAGCCTATAGCAGCATAACTACAGAGATAACTCAGGATAACCTAACCTTTCAGATGGAGGCATGTGGGAGGCAGGGCCAGGGAGAAGTCTTTAACGACAGTAGTCCCCTCTGTACACTCCACCTCCCTCTGCTCCCCACTCATCTAAACCTGGGCTAACATCAGAATTTAACCATAAGCCCTATCAAATAGAAAAGTTTTGAGCCTAGTCTTAAAAGTAGACAAGGTGTCTGCCTCACGCACTAACGCTGGGAGCTGGTTCCACAGTAGAGGAGCCTGATAGCTAAAAGATCTGCCTCCCATCCTACTTTTAGATATTCTAGGAACCACCAGTAAACCTGCAGTCTGAGAGCGAAGTGCTCTGTTAGGAACATATGGAACAATCAGATCACTGATGTATGATGGAGCTTGATTATTAAGAGCTTTATATGTGAGAAGGAGGATCTTAAAATCTATTCTAAATTTAACAGGCAGCCAATGTAGGGAAGCTAAAACAGGAGAGATGTGGTCTCTCTTTTTAATTCTCATCAGAACTCTAGCTGCAGCATTTTGGACCAGCTGAAGACTTTTGACTACATTCTGTGGACCTCCTGATAGCAATGAATTGCAGTAATCCAGTCTTGAGGTAATAAATGCATGAACCAGTTTTTCAGCATCACTCCTGGAAAGGATGCTTCTAATCTTAGCAATATTCCGAAGGTGGAAAAAGGAAATCCTACAAACCTGTTTAACGTGGGATTTGAATGACATGTCCTGGTCAAAGATTACACCGAGGTTCTTTACTTTGTTCTCGGAGGCTAATTTAATACTGTTTAGATTAGGTGATTGACTAAGCAGTTTCCTTTTCTGAGGTTCTGGTCCAAAGAACCTTTCCTGTATCTCAGAGCTGCTGACCCTTCTGGGTTCAGAAGAGTGAAATGATGCCTGTAACACTTTTGGGAGGACAACTCACCCAGCCAGCACACATAAATGGGCCCCATATGGGATCTATATGGGCAAGCCATATGGGTCCCAACAGGGTTTGACCGCGGTTTCCACAGTGGCCACATGGGGGTTTGCCCAGACAGATTTTTGCCCACATAGGCCCTACATGGGTTTTCAGAGGGTTTGACTCAAACATGGGCAAACCCCTGTCGGGCCACCATGGAAACGTTGGACAAACCCTGTTGGGACCCATATGGCTTTCCCATATAGATCCCATATGGGGCCCACTTATGTGTGCTGGCTGGGTGAGTTGTCCTCCCAAAAGTGTTACAGGCATCATTTCACTCTTCTGAAACAACTGAATCACACTCAAAAATCTATGTGGGTATTGGGTAGTCGGGGTAATGATCCAACACAAATGTCCTACAGAAACGTGAGGTGAATTATGTATGTGTGAGTTCTTGATGATGATGAACAGTGGTGAAGGAGTGAGGAAGAGGAAGAGGAGTGCCCGCCTTGTCAACTCTGACCATTAGGAAGCCCATGTGCTGCTTGAAGGCTCCACCCACTCTCAGCCGTCATTGGCTCAGTCATCCTGTCTGGGGTCACCTGGCCTGTGTTTAACAAACATGACCAATAAAAGCTAACACTGTAACCTCTCTGTGTTTTAGGAAACTTTAAAAGAAGTGGCTTTTTAATCTTGCTTTTATATAACCTTATGTTTTTTGTTTTCTTTATTAGTTTTAGCAAATTTTTCCTTTATTGTATCAGTTTCTCCTATTTCTGGTCTGGACATTTTCTCACTTTGTTGTGAACAACTTTGTGTTTTAACCTGGGAAAGGTGCTTTACAGATAAATGTGACTTTACTTACTTAGCAACCATGCTAACCTATTTGAGTTAGCATTAATAAAAACTTCTGTTTCAGTGTACACAACAATTTAATAGACATACATAGCAGTTCTTCCAAAAAAGACACAAGGCATGACATGTGTTGTAGGTAGTAGATAAATAGTTAGCAGTAACAACCATAACAAGCAGTTCAACACGTCCAACTCACCAAATCCAGTCAGTGTACAACGTGCGATGGACATGGTCACAAACACAGCATGTTGGTGGTTGGTGCCTGTGATATAAATGGTGTTATAAGTGGCGTTCCCCAGACCTGAATCCAACAGCACATCTGGGACATCATGTCTCCTCCATCCACCAACGCCACGTTGCACCACAGACTGTCCAGGAGTTGGCGGGTGCTTTAGTTCAGGTCTGGGAGGAGATCCCTCAGGAGACCATCCACCACCTCATCAGGAGCATGCCCAGGCGTTGTAGGAAGGTCATACAGACACGTGGAGGCCACACACACTACTGAGCCTTGTTTTGACTTGTTTTAAGTCAATGGGGGCGATGGTGGCAAAGGAAGGTCGCAGGTTTGCGTCCCGCTCAGTCTGTCGCTGTCGTTGTGTCCTTGGGCAAGACACTTAACCCGCCTTGCCCGCTGGTGGTGGTCGGAGGGACCGGTGGCGCCAGTGCTCGGCAGCCTCGCCTCTGTCAGTGCGCCCCAGGGCAGCTGTAGCTACGATGTAGCTCATCCCCACCAGCGTGTGAATGTGTGTGTGAATGGGTGGATGACTGATTGTGTTGTGAAGCGCCTTGGGGGGTTGTAGAACCCTAAGAAGGCGCTATACAAATACAGACCATTTACCATTTAAGGACATTACATCAAAGTTGGATCAGCCTGTAGTGTGTTTTTACACTTTAGTCTTGAGTGTGACTCCAAATCCAGACCTCCATGGGTTGATGAATCTGATTTCCATTGATCATTTTTGAGTGATTTTGTTGTCAGCACATTCAACTACGTAAAGAACAAAGTATTTAATAAGAATATTTCATTCATTCAGATCTAGGATGTCTCATTTTTGTGTTCCTTTATTTTTTTTAGCAGTGTAGACGTATATATAAAAATCTAGCTTAGATCCTCACAGGGGAAAAAGAGAAGCATGAGAATAAAAAAAGAAGCAGCATTCAATTTTTATGACCATACAAGGCAACTTCACATTCCTGCCTCGGACATTTACAAGCTCTTAAACCGGGTCTGGTACTTGCCAAAACACAGGGAAGGAATTCTTATCAAGCAGCAGTGAGGCAGACGTTTCTTTTTTTAATACTATATGTAGGGAGTCACTGGAGTATGATAAGTGGTGGAAGGAGGAGTGAGTGCACGTAAAAGGTTAATGGGATTAATGAGGGTGGAGGGGGAAGAGGATCACAGAGACAAATGAGAGTGCAAGTTTCCACTTGAAGGTCTGCTGGCTCTGATAGTTCTTTGGATCAAGTCAAAAGCATTCAGTGTGTGTGTGTGTGTGTGTGTGTGTGTGTGTGTGTGTGTGTGTGTGTGTGTGTAGCCGGTAATTGCTCATTTGACAGGAAGCAGAAATTAAATGTCCTTTTTTCAAATCACAACGCTTCTATTTTACACTTTCCCCTCCAAAAATAACACAATCAGATGTAATTTTTCCTGACTAACAATATTTCATCATTTCTTTGTCAGACATTAATTCAGCTAATATCGTCTAATGATGGTGTCCTGACTTATGTCAGTGTTTGCAGGTCAGTGGGTTAATTCCTGTTAGAACTCCCTGCAGCCTCACACATGGCTGTGGATGTCAGTATCAGAGTACTGTTGTGTGTAATAACTTAAAAGGGGTGTGTGTGTGTGTGTGTGTGTGAGAGAGAGAGAGAGAGAGAGAGAGAGAGAGAGAGAGAGAGAGAGAGAGAGAGAGAGAGAGAGAGAGAGAGAGAGAGATTTTTTCCACTGTGCCGTTCAGCTCTGCCTGGCACTGCACTGGAATCCCCTCATTAAAACCAGATGATGAATCTTAACGCACAAAAGCTTTCTGTGTGTGTGTGTGTGTGTGTGTGTGTGTGTAGGCATAGGGTCTGCGTGGGTGAACCTACTGCACATTTGTTAAAACACAAACTAATACTTCTCATCACCAGCTTATAGACGACAGACATAATCCTGTTAATAGACTTGAAAATGTGATTGAACTTTCGATTTAGCTATACAACACGCCTCAGCTCCTCACACTTCAACGGTACTCATGCCAAAGAGTCAGAGGGTGGAGGATGACACAGTTTTAAAAACATTCTTCAAGTCCACAAAACCTGGTAACTCCTGTCAGGATGAAGATCCAGTCCACTCTTTTGTTCCTCTTTATTTGGAGATTCAGTCTGTCAGAGCTGCTTTTCATTATGACGTTCTACCAGAACCCAGATTTGGTAATGCAAATAGCTCCCCCTATTTCTTGTAAGCCCAGCATCCTTTATGTATATGAATGTCACCAAAAAACCTAAACACTCCCTTGTGTGCTAGCCGGCGCTGATCTCCAGCAGACATCAGGTGTGTCATGGTTTAAGGTTCAGGTGAGGTCCCAAATGCAGGTGAGCAATAAACGAGGAGGCAGGACAGCAGGCTGGCAGATCTACTGAACTTATTTACAGGACCACTGATAGAGAGGCACATGACGAGGGACAAGTAGAAAACAGAACTTAAATTCACAAGGGTAATGAGGAACAGGTGAGTGGGGCAGGTGAGACTAATTAACACTAACAGGGAAGACGAGACAAGTGACAGGGGCTGGGGAGCAGATCCTGACAGGGTGAGAGGCGGGGGCAGGGCTGGTGCTGGCCATTTGGGTGCCCTAAGCACAAATGCTCTGTGGTGCCCCCCCTTCAGAAAAAAAAAAAAAAAAAAAAAGAACTATACAACAGTATGTGTCAGTGCGTCTCTCGTTATTTCCAAAATTGCTTCAAATTGAACTAAAATGATTGAAATTTAATAAAACATTAAACTAAATTTGCCTCAACAAGAGCACCTCACAATTAAAGAAATAAATAAAACAATAATACCACCACTGTTATTAAAAAAGATCTATGAAATGATTGAAGAGGGACTGAAAATTAACAACAGTATACGGTATTCAAACATTAGGTTTGGCTTAATATTAAGAAAGTGTAACTAAGACTCGTCCTTTAAAGTACTGAATGAGACTTTTTGTCCACTACATTTTATTTATCATTTTCTACTCATTCATCTACTTTACAGAGGGAGCTGACCCCTGTTCAAAACAAGTGTTCTGTTCTTGAGGAAGAATTTTAGGAAGAACTTGTTAAAACCAGAAAATCATCTAACTCTCCAGATGGAAGGAGTTTAGCGGGGGACACCCTGGACAGGTCTCCAGTCCATCACAGGGACTGATCCTTGTGCCACAGAGACAATCAGTCACACCAAGTCTCTAATTAACCTAACATGCATGCTTTTAGTTTGAGAGGAAAGCAGAGTACCTGGAGAAAACCCATGCACGTACTGGGAGAACATCCTGACTCTGTGCAGAAAGGCTGCACAGAGTCAGGATGTTCTCCCAGTACGTGCTGGGAGAACATCCTGACTCTGTGCAGAAAGGCTGCAGCCAGGATTCAAACCTGCAACTGTCTTGGTGCAAGGTAACACTGCTACCAACAGAGCCACCATGCAGCCCAAAATAAAAGTGGTATAAAAACACATAGGTTGTTAAATATTTCCCGCTACTGCATGCTCTTTATTATACACAATGATTGTGTGTGAGTAGATGAGACTGTCAGAGCCTCGTCCCATGTGCTCAGACTGGTTATAAAACACAACATGACATTGTCTGTAAATGTAACTTAAGATGTAACTTTTAGTTTAATTAGAAGCTAACCGTTTAGCATTAGCAACTCCCCAGCACAGCATAACTCCTGCAAGCTTGAGTTGTTTGTGGAGATAAAACATCAACGTTGCAGAACGAACGGCGGCAGTGGAAGAGTTGTTAATGTAAGCCAATCAGAGGCGAGATGTCCGAATATAATGAATAATAATAATAAGTAATACTCTAAACTCTGCTGTTTTCTGCCCCCTTAATCCTCCAGCTAGCTTCTACTTCCTGAAACAGGAGCACCAGAGCTTTGTATCCCAGAGAAAACAACTCAAAAGGCATTCATTCATACTAGAGACCACTGCAGACGTATTGAAAAAACTAGTAAAAGAGAGCTTTAACTGTGTGATCCTTGTAGTTTGTTTTGAAACTTGGGCTGCCATTTTTGCCAGGTCTTCCTTGAAAAATCGGTTTTTATTCTCAGTGGAATCATCCTGGTTAGATAAAAACTGAATAAATAAATAACCAATATCCTTTTCTCCAAACTGAGGTTGTTCAAACAGCTCATTCACACACAATTACAACAACTCTGCAGAATGATGACATCTGAGTGTGTTTCACTGATCGTAACACATCACACAACTCCCACATGTAAACTGTGGCTATAGGAGTTAGAACTTAAAAAGCTATTTTTCTTTATTTAATTATCTTTTAAATGCTAAAATACTGAGTATGTAAATCACTGAATACAGGTCTTTTTAAAGGTCAACGTCACAGAAAACCCCTTTTTTTTAGTTTTTATCTTTTATTATAATCGGTCACTCTGAGTTTTTCATGCAGGCTGAACATGAAAATAGTCTCCTCCACCTATTTCCTGCATTAGCTTCTGATAGAAAACAGACGGTGAAACTCTAGGATGAGAAAATTCTGACAGATCTACGTCACACTGTCACTTAACATTCATGGACTCACCCATCTTGGCTCACGACGGGGAAGGCTGTTGTTGGTTTAGCGTCCAGGAAACAGCAGAGAACGTCTCAGCTAGCAGATGGTAAATGGTAAATGGCCTGTATTTGTATAGCGCCTTCTTAGGGTTCTACAACCCCCCAAGGCGCTTCACAACACAATCAGTCATTCACCCATTCACACGCTGGTGGGGATGAGCTACGATGTAGCCACAGCTGCCCTGGGGCGCACTGACAGAGGCGAGGCTGCCGAGCACTGGCGCCACCAGTCCCTCCGACCACCACCAGCAGGCAAGGTGGGTTAGGTGTCTTGCCCAAGGACACACAGCAGCATTCTCTGGCCGGAGCCGGGATCGAACCTGCAACCTTCCGATTACTGGACAACCCGCTCTACCTCCTGAGCTACTGCTGCCCATAAGCTAACTGTTAGCATTAGCAACTCCACAACATGGCTTGTGTTATTTGTGGAGATAAAACGTCGGTGTTTGAGAGCAAACAGAGTCAGTGGTAGAGTTGTGTTGCTGTTAGCCAACCCGAGGAGAGATGTCTAAATATCAGGAAATAAGACTCCAAATTCTGTCGTTGAGCGAAACTCTGATCTAACTCGCTTCTAGTTCCTGAAACAGGTGCACCAGACCTTTATTTCACCAGAGTATGACTTACAAGGCATTCATTCCCACTAGAGACCACTGCAAATATATTTAATATATAAATAAAGTTAAAGTCTCACTAGTTGTCACACACACTGGTGTGACATTTGTTCTCCGTTCTTTGACCCATCCCCTGGGGGAGTGGTAAGCTGCAGACACAGCTGTGCTCGGGAACCAGTTGGTGGTTGACCTTTAAGGATTTCAATTGTTCAGTTCCAATGCTGTTTTCTTTCAGGTAACCATCTACTTTAAACCTATCCAAATGCCATTAATGAAGAGCGGGAAAATGTTGTTGGATGTATAAATGGTTGAAACTGAAGTTGTGATGCTTTTGAGACAACATAGCCTACTGCTTTGTTGTTATATTGCTGCTCTTACCTGACAAAAATAAAAATTTTCATATTATCATTTAGCATCTTAATTGATGTGTGTCAAACCAAACACTTGTGTTTTTATTCCTACTTTTGTTGTTGGGGGACAAATTAGTGTAATGCCCCACTATTAACCATTTTTAAATCATTACTGTTGCGTGCCCTCTAATTTAGAAGAGAAACATGTCATCATTCCCCACTCTAACCTTTGATTCAAGCCCTGATTACCTCTCTAATGATCCATCTGCAGCTTTTTCCAGCTTCCAACCCAGAGAGGAGGAAGAGTGTGGTTCACAATGGGAGGAAATGGAAACTTGACATGAGATGATTTGCTGTAGCTGAAATAAAAAGTGTATTGTGGGATTATTCCTGAACACATTTTATGCTGTTTTATATTTCTTCTTTAAAGGAGCTAGGGGCAGGAAAAAAGAAACGATGCTCACGAGCGACGCGCCCGGCTCTGCGAGTAACTGCAGCCCAGCACGGGAGCGTGCACAGACGGCTATGTTACACAAACACAAAAATACCATTACCTGACCCTCTTCACACGCTCTCACGCCACACCTCCAATATCTCACGCTGAAAAGGCAACTCCCCGCCGCTCTCACGGACAATATTGCGGCGAAGCAATCCACGCTGCAGCCCTGATCACAGCTAATGCTACTACTGTAGCATGATCACAGCTAATGCTACTGCACGCTAGCTCTCTCTGAGTCATCGGTGAGGTCAGATCATTGTCATCATCTCTAAACACAACCTATAATGTTTCTTACCTGCTCACTAGGAAATGAGCCATGGCAGCATCCTTTTTGAGTCCCAGATATAGTTGAAGCAGCCTCCATTCGTCAATCACGTATCCGATATAGATTCGGGTCCCTGCCTGTCTTTTACCATATTTGGTTTTTGACTCACGAGATGCCGCTGAATAAACTTCCTTTGTGCCACGCTTGGTCGTTTGCTGGTTGCAGTAGAATCCATTCCCACAGTTCTTCTTTTGGAGTTTGGCGGTTGGCAAGCAACTTAAGGTGCAATAGCGCCACCTACCGATCTGCAGTGAATCCATTCCCACAGTTCTTCTTTTGGAGTTTGGCGGTTGGCAAGCAACTTAAGGTGCAATAGCGCCACCTACCGATCTGCAGTGTCGAACACATTTTCTTTCTGTTTTGAAGCTGTCATGAACGCGCAAGCAGTGTCAATTGACGCCACATCCGTAGGGCAGCGCGGGAAATTCGTGACCGAACTGCAGCGCATTTTGCAGCAAACAGCCTGTTCAAGAAAATGGAACGATACATGGGTGGCCTCATTCTTTTTGGTTTATAACGCTTCATCACCCATTAGCTTTGAAAAAATGAACATACATGTTTAATTTTTTACAGATTTTTTAAAGATCCTGCCCCATGTTCCTTTAATTTCTTTCTCATTGATTTACATCAGTTCCATCAGACCGGCGGGCAGGCCCCCTATATAAAAATGGGGACTGCAGGATGTGTCAAAACTGCAGGGGGATCACACTCCTGAGCCTCCCTGGTAAGGTCTATTCAGGGGTTCTGGAGAGGAGGGTCTATACCTGATAGTTGAACCTCAGAGCAGAGTGGTTTTCGTCCTGGCCATGGAACACTGGAACAGCTCTATTCCCTTAGCAGGGTCCTTGAGTTTGCTCATCCAATGTGTTTTGTGGATTTGGAGAAGGTGTTCGACTGCATCCCTTGGGGAGTCCTGTGGGGGGTACTCTGGGAGTATGAGGTACCAGGCCCTTTGATACAGGCTGTTAGGTTCCTGTGTGACCAGTGTCAGAGCTTGGTCCGCATTGCCAGCAGTAAGTCGGGCTCGTTCCCGGTGAGCATTGAACTCAGCCAAGGCTGCCCTTTGTCACCAATTCTGTTCATAACCTTTATGGACAGGATTTCTAGGCTTTCGCTGGAGCAGTTCGCAGTCAAGTGTGAAGCAGCTGGGATGAGATTCAGCTCCTCCAAATATGAGACCATGGTCTTGAGCCGTGTAGAATACCTTCTCCAGGTCAGGGATGAGGTCCTGCCTCAAGTGGAGGAGTTTAGGTATCTCAAGGTCTTGTTCACTAGTGAGGGAAAGATGGATAGGGAGATTAATAGGTGGATTGGTGCTACGTCTGCAGTGATGCGGGCGTTGTACCGGTCTGTCGTGGTGAAGAGAGAGCTGAGCCGGATGGCGAAGCTCTCGATTTACCGGTCGATCTACGTTCCTACCCTCACCTATGGTCACGAGCTTTGGGTAGTGAACGAAAGAATGAGATTGCGGATACAAGCGGCCGAAATGAGTTTTCTCCGCAGGGTGTCTGGGCTCTCCCTTAGAGATAGGGTGAGAAGCTCGGCCATCTGGGAGGGGCTTGGAGTAGACCCGCTGCTCCTCCACATCGAGAGGAGCCAGTTGAGGTGGCTCGGGTATCTGGTTAGGATGCCTCCTGGACGCCTCCCTGGTGAGGTTTTCCGGGCACGTCCAACCGGGAGGAGATCCAAGGGAAGACCCAGGACACGCTGAAGGGGCTATGTCTCTCGGCTGGCCAGGGAACGCCTTGGGATTCCCCCAGAGGAGTTGGCCCAAGTGACTGGAGAGAGTAAAGTCTGGGTCTCTCTGCTTTGGCTGCTGCCCCTGCGACCTGACCTCGGATAAGCAGAAAACAATGGATGGATGGATGGATAATTTTCATCTTTTTGCTACAGGTTGACTGTTGCTTATATTATAATTTCTACTTGAAAAGAAAACGTAGGTTAATCTTAGCAAGCCGTCTTGTATATGTAAAAATATAGTCTATTGAACAACATACAACTCCATCAGTCAAAAGGGAAACTCAAACACTTCAATGTAGCTGCTATCAGTAACAATCTAACTGATTTAAAACATTAAAGCGACACTAAGCAGTTTTTTACATTGAAACCAATTCCACGGGAAACTCGACAGATATGCTGATGGTTCGTTATGGTGTCTCACAAGTGTCCCTGTCAGCTGCAGATATGCACTCTGCTTAATGTCAGAGGAAGATCTCCCGTTCCCATTGCTAATATTTCGGAATTGACAACCATCATTTCTTATGTTGTCTCTATTTAAGAGAGAATGGCTGCACCACATCATCATATAGACTACCCTGGAGTTACTGAGTGACAGCACACACACAAAGCTTTGCAAAAAAGTTCTTTTCAGCTCCCCAGCCCCAATGTGTGTGTGTGTGTGTGTGTGTGTGTGTGAGAGAGAGAGAGAGAGAGAGAGAGAGAGAGAGAGAGAGAGAGAGAGAGAGAGAGAGAGAGAGAGAAAAGATTCAAACGACCAATTGAACTTGTTTTTTATCAAATCATGCCACACCATATGTCTGATTTTGTTAAAAAACATAATAAAATATGTTTATTTAGTTGGGCGAACACCTTCCTCGGTATAAATAAATGCACTGGGGTGAATGGGAACCCATCCAAGATGGCGGCTCGCCACTAAGCAATCGTCAATAGGAAGTCTCAGTCCACGTGGCATCTGCGTATATGGTGTCTGTGGCGCTCTTTACCTGCTTAATGGCTGTTAGGTATTTTCTGTAGCCTTTTCAGCTCACTGAAGAAGAAGAAAAAAAAAGAAGTTTGCTATTTTGTCTGCATCATGGTTCAGCCTGGAAGTAAAAGTCAGAGAGATGTCTTTAGAAGTGAAGCAAAGAGTGAAAATCAGCACGTTGGTGGTTGGTGCCTGCCATATAAATGGTGTTAAAAGTGGACAAGCTAACGGTAAACCTATGGTGTGTGGAAACTGCCAAAGATTAGCCAACGAAGACCCACATCTAATGTTAACATTTGAGAAGAAGCCCTCAGAGAAGTAAACATTATCACTGTCTGTCTAGGCTAGGTGAATCTAACTTTGTTGTGGTAAAAAATAAAACACAACATAAGTCTGATATTAACAGAAGGAATGCCTGTTACCCATTTGGTTTTATGCCAGAGATTTAAACTGAAGGACTTTTGGTCATATCTTGAAAACTATATCACGTACAATCTCACACAATATGAGATGTGAGTGACTCTCAGCTTCTAACACACCAAGTTTCATCCCAATATTTGAAAAAAGAAAAAAAAGAGCTATTTGCATTTTAGTGCTTGCCAAGTATGATTAGCTGTGGAGAACACCTTGAACTGGATTAAGTGCAAACGTTAATCATGTATAGATGTCCGTCCAATGACTAGTTTCTGAGAGTTACAATAAAATCTGTTGGTGGTTCAAGAGATATTTTCCTGACAAACAGGTTTGTGTAAAACACTTAAAGAGACAGTGTGTAGTTTCCTGGCAATAGGGGGGCAGTTCATACATTTCAGGGTAGCTTTACACCGTATCTCTGTGACTGACGCAAGTTTTATAAAAATATTACGGTAAATGTTTTCTGTGGAGCAGAAAGCATGCCACCTTGGCGTGACTCCTCAGACTTTGATAGTCCTTCAGTTAACTCCATGGAGAGAATGCAATGCTGATGCTAGTTTTCTGGCGGGGTAGTTTCAGTATCTGCTCGGGGTCCTGCACCTGCCGATGACGTCACACTATGGCAATACCACTTGGCCAAAATATAGTGCGTCACCTTTTCGATTCTGTTCTTTCACGTAGGTTTTGGAAAAAGTTTAGCTGTTTTGTTTTTAAATTCATGTTTCTTACCGTCTAAATGTTTTAGAATGTGGTAAAGTAACTTCCGTAAGTCATACGTCCAGCCAGTCATCTAGTGTGACGTCATCGGCAGGCACAGGACCCCGAGCCGGCTCACATAAAAGGGAACATTGCGTCCAATATGGCGTCCCCCAGAGACTGTAGACCTGCGCCCTATGTATTGTGGTGTGAAGGAGGCGGAGTTGATCTCAGGAGACCTGGTGTGGATGATTTTTGCACTGATGAGGATGCAGGAAGGACTGAAAAGACCGGTGAGGAGAATGCTCGTTGTTGGGAGAACAGTTGGTCTGTGCGAGCGGATGTGGAGCCCTGGTGAAGGGGGGTGGGTGTCGATCGCAGCCGTTTATGGGTGCGACGAAGACAGCTAGTGAGAGGTGAGCCATTTCCGTGAGAGGAGGGGAAGTCAGCTGCCTCCTGTAGTTAGCCAGGGCTGGGACTTTAGAGGGCTCTGTGATCTGCAGCGATCGCTCTCCCCTTCTGCTTTACCTGCCGGTGGTCACCAGGCCAGAGGATTTAACCGCCGCCAGCTATGTTAATCCCCGTGGCGTTGGACGGCACTGGAGCTCAGACCCTGGGGGTCTTACCGCAAAGTTAAGTGTGCTGTTTTAAGCGAGGAGGGATAGTTTTATTGGTGCTTGCTGCAATAGGATTGTTTTATGCTTTAATGAAAGGACTTGTTATTGTTAGTCAGTGGTCTCCTGGTGGTTATTTGAAGGTTCTGACAAGGACAAGGTTTTAGTCCAAAGCAAACCTATTATTCATTACAGTATTTTAGACACGATTTTTATGGTTATATATTACAAAACTGCCAATATTTTTCAACGACTGGACATAATTTTATTCATTTTCAACATTTTGATTGATATTTTCAGAGATTAATAGTAAAAACTACACATTGTCACTTTGAAGAAGCAATGCAGAATTTTCTCCTTTCAGGAATCATGCATGATTTGTTTTTAAATTCCTAAAAGTGATAGGCAATATGTCTTTTTTTTTTTGCTTGTTTGTTTTTTATGCTAAGCCCACCCTCCATGGAGCCAAATGCAATTTGAATTGAGCACAGCTCAGCCTCAGCCATTAGCGTTAGATGTCCGCTTATGTACAGATGCCTATCACAGCTCAGCTAGAGATGCGCATTCATGAACAAGAGGGGGTGCTTACAGCCATAATCACGAAGGAAGGGAGAGGGGCTTAAGGTGAAACACATTTTTCTGCCTCTAGATGGTGCTCTCTGACAAAAAACTCCCGATGTCTGATTTAATGTCAATGTTTAAAGTAAAACCCTTATGGTGTGAATGACTCTCAGCTACTAACACACCAACTTTCAGCTCAATATCTGTAAATCTGACTGAGTTAAAGTCGTCTTAGTGAGTGCTAATGTTGATTAGCTACGGAAGCCATCTTGATTTGAACTTCAATGGTTCATCAGTTGTAAACGTTCATCCATGGAAGATTTTCTATGAGTTTCATTAAAATCTGTTACCTGGTTTATCAGGTGTTTAAAGACGTCCTTCACTCTGGGAAAGAAAAGCTCCAGTGCACCTGTTTCAGCACGGAGAATTCAGCCAGAGGAGAAAGTAGCTTCAGACGACAGGATATTGAGACTTATTTCCTGATATGTGGACATCTCTCCTCTGATTGGCTAACAGTAACACGACTCTACCACTGACTGTTTGTTCTGCAACGTTGATGTTTTATCTCCACAAATAACACAAGCCTGGAGGAGTTCTGCTGTGTGGTGGAGTTGCTAATGCTAACGGCTAGCTTCTACTAGCGAGACGTTCTCTGATGTTTCCTGGACGCTAAACCAACAACAGCCTTCCCCGTCGTGAGTCAAGATGGGTGAGTCCATGAATGTTCAGTGACAGTGTGACGTAGATCTGTCAGGATTTTCTAATCCTAGAGTTTCACCTAGAGTCTATTTTCTATCAGAAGCTAATGCAGGAGATAGGTGGAGGAGACTATTTTCATGTTCAGCCTGCATGAAAAGCTAATGCATCATTTTGAAAATGATAAATGAAAAATGTTTTTTTGGTGAAGGACCTCTAACTCCACAGACAAATGACACTATTTTATCACATTTGGTAGCAGGTGGAAAACATCCTCTACACAACAACATAGCTGTTAGTCTGAGCCTGAAGTCATTCAGCTTTGGTCAACATGATCATAATAGTTGGATGACTTAACTGCCTGTTGGTCACATATTTGGCTTCACAGATGGCTGGGCATGTCTATAAAACTAGATAAGACATCAGGAATGGCCACTAAACCCTGAAAATAAAACCCTTAGAGCTGTAAAACGCGTAGCAGAAAGCCTGTCATGTCTCAGACATGTGCACTAACAGCTTTCCCAGCTTGTCCAACTGAAACAAACATTACCAGCTGCAACCCAGAACCATTAACTGTTGACTTATCGTGAAATGCAAACAGCAACCAGGTGACTGAGAGTCAATAGGAAACATAGTTGAAGTAGAAGCTGGGATCTGTTTGCTCTCAAGGCAAATTTTAACCTTGTTTTCATGTTTCTGGATGACAACAAGCACGACTTTCAGCGTATTGAATGTCAGTGGGCGCTGCCTTTTGTCTCTGCAAGATTTAGCTGCTTCACCAAAGGTAAAGAGCTGTCATTTATAGATGACAGATCGTTTTAAAGCTTGTCTTAAACCCAGTCAATGCATCAAGTGAATCATCAAGTTTGTATGCCGTCAAAACCCAGAAAAGTAGCCCTGGTGGTGCAGATGACAGCTCTCACCTGGATTACTAAATCCTGCTGTCTTCTCGGCATCTTTGATATTCCACAGATGGATGAATTATCTCAGTAGTGTAGAAGTGCTCACTAACCCACATTTAAGCAGATTTCTGATCAATATTGGCCTTTTGTGTCCACTGAAAG
Organism: Aphyosemion australe; assembly: GCA_006937985.1. Lineage (NCBI taxonomy): Eukaryota > Metazoa > Chordata > Actinopteri > Cyprinodontiformes > Nothobranchiidae > Aphyosemion > Aphyosemion australe. Next base: position 53,792 of record SSNS01000055.1, read on the forward strand.
TCTTAGATCTTAGAGCTCATGCCCAGGGGGCTAAAACAAAAGTGTCACATTTATCATTTCGGCGAGTGTAGTAAAGAGTGACTCCTGCTGGATATCCTGCAAAGAAATCTAAATTCAACTAGAATAAAACAAAAAGAAAACTCAATGTGGGCGTTGTCTCTGTTAAACAAGCTCCTTCACAGCTTACCAAAGGCAATCTTGAGCCCCAAAAATGTGGGAAAATATTCTGGACATTTCAGAAGCTGTCCTGTTCCATGAGAGAGATGAACAAAGTATGTGGCATTATTCATTTTTACAACAAACCCCATCAAAGAAGCAGTTTGTTTAACACATTCCAGCTAACATTAACATGACTAGATTAGAAAACTTGATGGATTAGTTCCTCTGACCAATAAACCATTTTTGTTTAATCTCTTTTTAAACCTCAGAGAAACCTGGAGTCCATCTGGAGAACGTACTAAACTGTGCCGGTGTCTCCGAGAGTCAGTTTCTCACAGGTAGTGCTGCTGTGATGGTGAACATGATGGTTCCTGTTGGGCCGTTGGATCGAGGCCTATAACACCAGATCTGTTCTATCATTACATTCCAGAAAAATGAATCATTCCTGCTCCCTGGCTCCTCTTTCAGAGGGGAATGTGGATGAGAAGTTATCAGAGTTCCAACAGATCCTCTTCCCTGGTTCCTCTTTGACCCACATGGACACCAGTTTACCCAGAAAGGGCTCAAATAAAACCCCAGCACGTTTGAGTCAGTTCAAACAGAACAACCCGCGCTTCGGAGAGCTCGTTGTATTCGTTCTGGCAGAAAGCACCTGGCACCACACTTGAACACCTGATTTCTACCCAGCATGGTGCACATTAACCACTCATAGGTGTTGATTGAATGTGGGTCAAGTTGGACATGATGCACTAACATGGAGAGTGGTAGCTACATGGCTTTGGGCCCGTTTCTGTGACAATCTTAGTAAACAACACAAGGTGCTGGAACACCTGAGTAGTGAAGGAAAAACGTGGTGCATCAGTAGAGCGACGGTGTTATCAGGAAGTCGTCAGAGCAGTAATTCACAGATGATGCCTCCTAGATACATCAGGCAGCATCACCAATGATGGAGGTTCTTCTACTGTCCAATTCAATTCAGTTCATACAGCGCCAAATCAAAACAAGAGTTGTCTCAAGGCACTTTACAAACTAAACATTCCAATTGAACCTATTTATCAGTGCACTGACTTCAGTTCATTATGCCAATTAGTTAAAGGTTTCCTACGTAAGAAAACCCAGCAGATTGCAACGAGTCACTGACTAGTTGTATCAGAGACTTTACAGCAGTGGAGAGGAAAACTCCCCTTTAAATGTGCGGTTCACTCGTTTAATCAATACACTTGCAGAGGTCTCTAGTAGGAATGCTTTGTAAGTCATACTTGGGGGAAACAAAGCTCTGGTGCGCTTGTTTCAGGAACTAGAAGTGAGCCACATCAGAGTTGAGCTTCAGACGACATGATTTGGAGTCTTATTTCCTGACATTTAGACATTTCTCCTCTGATTGGCTAACAGCAACACAACTACCACTGACTCTGTTTGCTCTGCAACATTGATGTTTTATCTCCACAAATAACACAAGCCTGGAGGAGTTCTGCTGTGACTGTGATGGTCTGCTGGATCTGTAGTGGACAGACTTACAGGAGAGGATACAATGGCAGCATGACTCAATTTCACTCTGATTTATTATTTGTATCCTGACTGAGGGGTCGCCAGGCCATTGGTGGTTCTAGGGGCGGGGCCACAGGAGAATTAGCCCCTGCTGAAATCTGATTGGTCCCCTGAAGTGCTCCTGTCCTGTCACTCGTCTATCCATTGCTAAGATTATAGGTGGGTACAATTAAGTCCAAACACTAGTGGTGCTAATGACGTTGAACTAATACTTGGCCCCCCTATTGGCCCCATACTCAGACACACCCTAGATCCGCCCCTGCATCAGGCCGCAGCGCAGCACCTCAGTCCTGCTGGGATACCACTCCCTTTGGAGCTGTACGACTCAGATAGACTTCCCAGGAGAATCATTCAGTTTAAATGGGTTCCACTGGTTGACCTTACATGACTAAACTGGTATTTAAAATCTTTCAGTTTTAGGCAATCACAGTTCAGGTTTGATGACGTTAAACTGACAGGAATGGAGTTCATTTATTTTATGAGGTCATTTTAAGAAAACAAATCAACTCTGAAACTTCATCAAGACCCCAAAAAGGAAAGAAGACCAAAACGGTTCAGTTTATTTTATTTAATGAAAAGTTATAAAACCATTCACAAGATTTCCTTATTCAATAGACAAACTGCAACTCATTATGCTGCTCTGTCCTCTACCTCTATTAGTGATGGGTAAAAGCCATATTTAGTCATCCTAAATCCATTTAAGGTGGTGGAACTGGGATTTCTCTTTAACGGTGGGTGGAATTACAGCAGCCCAGGATTTAGACAGGCACAGCGATGACAGAAATATAATACTGTCTGCATCTTACTACAAAAATCTGAAAATAAACAAAAAAAAATAAAGATGAGACTTTATTTGCCATATTTCTGTAGCTCCTAAACTTGATTATTGTAAGATGCTGGTTTGATTTTGCTACAGGACCGAGTTCAGCAGTAAACATGAGCACAAACCGGTTATTTAATCTGGTCAGAAACCAGACTTGTGGTTCGTGTTCCTCGAAGCATCACAACACTAACAACTGGAAAAAACAAAAATTATGTGAAACTTTAAAAAAAAGTCCTGATTTAATCTCTTATCTCTTCATGTGACTGTGACGCTGCTCTGGACAACATTCATGCTCTTATGAGTTTTTCTGGAACAGTTTATAAACAGCAGAACTTCTGAAACTAAAAGCATTTATCTGATGCTGCTTGGATCCTTCTGAAGGCTGAAAACATGAACGAGACCTGAGCCAGGTAAACCTCAGCAGCCTCCCTCTCAAGAGCTCGTTTCAGCTGGTTTTACTGACAGATTATTAACATGATGCAAATTCAGGTAAAGAATGAACCTTGATGCAAATGAACAGATCAAACAGCAGCACATAAACATCAGAGATTGAAACAAATCACATGCAAATGTCAACAGACTCACAAAAGACTGAGCCCACTTTGCTGCAGTACAGCGACTCTAAACTAGCTCTCAGATTATTACAGTACTCTGACTTCCTGTGACATCAGAAATCAAAGGAATCTGTGCAAACTGAAAATGAAAAAAGAACAGGGAGGATGCTGGGGAGGGGCGGAGTTAGCGTGACTGGTTGAACTCAGATCTGCTCGTGTAATTAGTCCCCATCAGGCCTGGTAGAAGAGGGGAAACAGCAGCGTACCTTTGAGCTGACGGCCACTTAAGACAATGACCTCCAGAGAGATGGAGCTTCCTTGAATTGTGTAAAACTTTCCACATTATGAATGAAAACACAAAACCTCACTGGTGTTTGTTTCTCTGCTAGAGGAACGTCACCGAAACAGCTGTCAAATGATTCAGACCTACTTTATGCTGGTGTTCTAGACAGAGCTCCTTCATAAACACCAGCAGGGGGAGATTCACCCAATTCTGCATCAGCTATAGATGGTCTCTGCACAGAAATATGGACACGTGGACGAGGACGCCTCCATACTGAAACACATAGCCCCCATTAGGCTTTAGCTCACTGTAAATCCTAAATTGCATAAATTACTGTAGAGCTTTTTCTGCACTAGAGACTTGCTTTAATGTTTTTTTGATCATTTGGAAGTATTTTATAGGTATGTGTTGCCTGTCATAAACAGATTCCTGAAGGGCCACTGTTTGGAGAAATAGTTTACACCTTTCTGAGCTGATGAGCTAATTCAAGTGTAGCCGACATCTAAATATATTATTATTAAAACAGCTCCAACCTCCTACATATCAAAGTGGGGTAATTAAACTCCATATGAATAAATGTAACTTTGTATTGAATGATTACTTTAAAGCAACACTAAACAGTTTCTAACACTTTAAGCTATTGCTCTCAAACTGGTTTCAGTGGTTCTTGAGCAGCTTCACATTGGACAGCACTCTGCTGCCCTCTGCTGACCAGAAACTGCCCTTAACAGTTTTGTGGTTTAGGTAGAAACACTAGTGGGAGGTCTCTACCTGCTTTATGGCAACAACTGTTTACTATAAGCTGGTAGTTCATGTAAATGATAGTAGTTAGCATTTCCTGTTCACCGACTGTCAAAAATCACGAGAAGAATTTTGCTTTTTTTGTTGGCATCATGGCAGAGCCTGGAAGTAAAAGTATGAGTGTCTTTGGAGGCGAAGCAAAGAGCTAAAACCAGAGTGAACATCGGCGTGGCCTACACGGGTTTGAGGGAGCTGAAGGAGGCTACAAAATCACGGACTGATGATGACCTGGCTTTGTTGCTACTGGACTTGTATGTAATATTTTTTGTCTAACAGTGTGGATCTTTTGACTTCGTGGCTTATTTAGTATCAGTTGGCTCATGTTAGCATTAGCTCGTTGTTAGCTACAACAGGCTGTGACAGGGTCATGGTTGTAATTCTGCTTTCAACCAGTAGGGGGAGAAACAGGAAACTTAGTAAGTTTTGCTTTAAGAGAATTCTGTTTGTTTACAAAAGTAAATACCAGCAGCAGCAGCACAATGAAGCACTTCAGGTGCATCCAGACGTCTGGTAGACATGTTTTAATGCTTCTGCTGACATAACCATGTAATGATTTATAAGATAAACCAGGACCAGGAGAAGCCGCTGACTCATCAGCTCTAAATGACGTATACTTTATTTCTCTGAACAGAGACCATTGGGTCAGCTCTTTACAACAGCTAATATGATAATGATTCAGAACTGACACAGGAACACAAGATTTAGTGATGAACTAGAGTCGATGCTGCTTCAAAGATGGCCGCTGTCCTCTTAGAGAAGATTCTCTTCCTGAGTGAGTTCCTGTTTACTTTTAAATCAAGATGAAGAATCACTTAATCCAGCTGTAATAACTAAAGTCAGTAAGAAGGTACTCGTCTCTTAGATTCTATCACAAAGTGGAGTTCTCTTCCCTACAAACCTTCTCTACTGCTCAGTGTGAGTTCCATATTCAGGGGCTCAGGATGTGGTTCTGATACTTTATTCTTGCCACCAGTCATTACTGGATGATCAGTGCAGAATTAATTTAATAAACCCATAACCAAGCAGCTGTGACATGTGAATAAACACGTGAAAAGGCCAGCTATAGCAGTAAGGCTGAATAAAGGAGTGAAGTCAAGTCTGCAGCATTAACAAATACAAAACGATATCAAAGGAACCACGTCTGCTTTAGAAACTGCTACCTGGGTTTAAAGATCAGAGCTTTGGCAAAACGCCAACTTCAACGCCAGAAAGTTCAAGTCTGACAGCTGAATTTTGGCTGTAATGGTGATCATTTATTAACCCAACCCTGATTAATGTTACTGATCTCAGGTTAACTCATGTAGAGATGAACACATTTAACGTGGTGTTATTATTGTTACTTTACTCTGCACTAGTGGTGTCAGACTGTGTTGATGTTTCTGCCCAGTCCTCCTCTCCTCTGTGACGTATACGAGCTGCAGCATCCTGACTGGCCTCAGACAGTTGATTTGACTCTTTACTTAATGATTTTCTTTTTGCACTCCACAGAGCAGAACAGGAAGTTTTTCACAGCCATGAAGCGCTGTCCCATGAGGCATTTGGTGCAGCCGGAGCACTTGAAGCAGTCCGGCTCTGCGTGCCAGTGGTACTCGCCGTAGGAGACCCTCTGAGCCTCGGGCTCCACCGGTTTCTGGCAGGAGGAACATTTCTGGGAGGAAAGAATAAAACATCAAATTATATTGAACACGTACACGTGTTTACACATCCTTCCATTTAGATGTGAACATAAAATAATTACAAGTGAAAGCAGGCAGGCATAAGGACGACTGTTGAGATGGCTTAGGTTAGGTTTTCTCCATGATTAAAGTGACTGAAGGGTTTACAGGTTGGATCCTTGTCAGGGACATTTTCGTGTTAAAAAAAAATAACAATAATTGACTTGACTGTTGTTTTGTTCAGTTCCAGCTAATAACTGATAGTCACAATGGAACCACAAGGGGGCAGTGTTGATGTGGCAGGTTTTAATCTGAGAGGACATGGGTGAGCTCCACCTTTACACCAGACTAAAGAGAATGAAGAAAAACGGTCAAACACGAGTCTCACATGCCCCTGTCCCTCTGCAGATCCATCCAGGGTTTTAGCTGATGATGGGCATTTAGCGAAGACTGGTTTTAAATCTAAGACAACTTTCTTCATATAAATTCCTACAGGATGATAAGGGAGTGTTTAATGTCCCCGTAACACACTAAAGCAGAGATGTTTATCTGGAACTAAAAGCCCAGAGTTGGTTCATTTCTACATCCTGTCTTGTTTCCTCACAGGTAGGATCTGTAACACCTTCCGACCAGGAGCCTTTGAAGCTGCTCCATCACTTATATGTAACTTTAGTCTAACCTTCCTGCTAGATTCAAAAACCAAACAAAAGCCCTTATTGGTCCAAACAAAGAAGGACTCACCACAGCATAGCTTTTCATGTAGCAGGGTTGGCAGACAGGCTTGTCGTTCTCCATGACGTACGTCTCTCCAGCCAGGATGCAGTCACAGTCAAAGCAGCAGAAATGCTTCAGATGCCAGTTCTGTCCCTCAGCTTGGGTGTACTCGTTACTGAAGATCAGCTGTGGACAGACGCGCATCAGAACTGCCTCCTAAAGACAAAAGTAACCCTCCCCAAAAGTCCCATCACCTCGTCACAGCCAGCACAGCGAGGCTTCTCGCTGTCGCCGTAGTGGCGTCCACAGTACATGTTGTCCTTCTTCCAGAAGTAGATCATGTCCACCAGCAGCTCCTTACAGGTGCAGCACACAAAGCATGCTGGGTGCCACAGCTTGTCATAACCGGCCCGCTCAGCGTAGACGGCTGGTTCACCAATTGTCATGGGCTTCTTGCAGTGATGGCACGACTTAAAGGAGGAGAGAAGAAGTGAAGGTTGGTGTGGTGATGTTCTCCAGACCGACAATAAAACCTTCATCAGTGAGAAGATGAAGCTCAGCAGACGTGTTCATTAGACCTCACTAGAAGAATAATTAAACAGAACATAGGGATGTCGAATCTTTTTCCATCGTCTATAACAACAGCTGATGGCTCCACTTAGTGTCCGCTCTAAGAATGACACCGTCTGGTTTCTCTCCACAGTCAGGAATGGTGGGAAATCTGGAATTATTCATTTATTTAGGGACGAAGCTGAGTAAATATGACATCACTGATGACATCATCAGAATCCCCCCATCAGACAGAAGGAACACTATCTGATGTCTCCAGAGTCCTTTAGATCTAATCCTCACTGTTTAAAGCTGCAGCTCTAACAAAGCGCTGCTTCAGAGACCAGCACAAGCGCTGGTTTCCACAACCGTTCCAGTTTCAGGGTTTTTAGATATTTATTTAGACATTTCTATGTATTTCAGAGTTAAAAGGCTTTGATTAACAATTAGACTGAATTTCTGTGAAGAATATTTAGTGTTGGTTAGAGCTGGGCGATACATCTAGAAATCACTTTTCCTCTATAGACAAACGAGAACAGCCAATCATAAGTGTCGCTCCACGCTGGACCAATCATGTGGCTGGAACAGAGTCAGCCTGCTGTGCAAACGGCTAACGTTAATGTAGCGTTAGCCTCTTAGTGCAGGTAACAGGCAGGACAGGGCAAGAAAAGATGGAGAATGACATCATAAAAAAGTGTAAACACATGAACAATAAACAACATTATTAAGGGGAAAGCATATTTTAAACACCTAGGCTTTAAATTGTTTTTCTTTGTTAAAAGAAAAATCGTTTTATAAAACTGAAGCCCTTCTTTCAGGCTATGCTGCTAATTATGCAAATGTAGATGAAATGATTGAGCAAATAAAACAGAATCTTACAAAGTTCTTCAGAGGAAGTCCAGCGCTCATGGCCCCAGCAGCAGCAGCGGTACCCATGGATCCTCCAGCCGGGCCTGAGAATGCTCCAGCTCCAGGTCCTGCAGGTCCAATCCCAGCACCACCCCTGACCCCAGCACCCGGGCCTGCCATCCCTTGACCAGAAGCAGCTCCAGGAGCCCCGCCCCCTCCTGCACTTCCAGCCCCCCCAGCACCAGCTTGCCTTCCCGCCTGAACCTGAGCCATCTCCTCAGGCAGCAGGACATCTCCAACCCCCAGGGCCTCGTCCTTGTATTTACGGACATACTGCTCCATCTGCTTGACCTCGGCCGGGCTCAGTTCGTGGCACTTGGACGGGTTCTGGTCGTGTTCAGGAAGCTGACGAGCCATCTGCTTCCGACGGTAAACGGCTCCCTCGGAACCAGCAACGGGACGCTTTTCAGGTGGGAGCAGCTCGATGTAACGCACAGCCTGATGGAGAAAACCAACCCGACATGATTAAAGCTCAAACGTGAAAAACCTCTGAAGGTCAGAGACGAGGAGGGCCAATCAGAAAGGACATACTGGGAATGTGTCGTACCTTCTACTGGGAATAAAAAGCACCTGGCTGTCCTTCAGACACAACCAGACTAAACAGAGACAACAGGCTGACTTAGAGCTGCTGCAGATGAATGATGTCACACTTCATTGTTGTCTATGCTGCTCATCAACAATGATCATTTAGATCTTATTACATTTTAGAATCCAAGCGGAAAGATTTTTATTAAACGTTTTCAGAGTTTTTAGAGAATGTTTTAGGTGTATAGGGGTGTAAATGTGTGTGTGTGGGGGGGGGGGTTGACCAGGACTTGGTTTAAACAGACCAAATACTCCAGGGTGAACACACACATTTAGAGACTTAATTCTCCCACTCAGAAACAAATACCTGAGCCCTTTATAGCCAACAGGCTGAAACAAACATCTCACATGACATCACCTTTCTGGTATTCATGCTCTTTAGTTTTGATTAAGAAAAAAAAGTTTAGAACAGTGTGGGAATAAAGTTCCAGATATTAAAATGTCTTCACACATGACCTACTGCTGTTTTTTTTTTTAAACAGTCAACTCATTTTCATTAAATGGGTTGGAAGACTGACTCTCACCTCTTTCAGAGACTCTAAAAACTCTTACCAGGTATTTGTTGGGAACTGGAGGTGCCCACTCATAGGTGATGGATTTCGGTACATCTTTAGGGACTGGTACCATGCTGGCTGCTGTGGCGCTGATGGGTACTGGGAACTTGTCAGCTTTGGAAGGAGTGAGTGGTACAGGATGAGCCTGGGCATGACCCTGGCCGTGTCCCTGAGGGCTGATGGGAGCTGAACCTACAGAACCTGCAGAGGCTCCAGCAGGCTTTCCAGAACCCATAAAGGCTCCAGCAGGCTTTCCAGAACCCATAAAGGCTCCAGCAGGCTGTCCAGAACCTGCAAAGGCTCCAGCAGGCTGTCCAGAACCTGCAAAGGCTCCAGCAGGCTGTCCAGAACCTGCAAAGGCTCCAGCAGGCTGTCCAGAACCCATAAAGGCTCCAGCAGGCTGTCCAGAACCTGCAAATGCTCCAGCAGGCTGTCCAGAACCCATAAAGGCTCCAGCAGGCTGTCCAGAACCTGCAAAGGCTCCAGCAGGCTGTCCAGAACCTGCAAAGGCTCCAGCAGGCTGTCCAGAACCTACTGAAGCACCAGGAGGGTGTGCAAAGCTTGCTGTGGAGGAGGGGGGGACGACAGTAGCTGAGGCACTGGGGGGAATGGCGTAAGCTGTGGCAGGACTGGGTAGAGTGATGGTCACCATGTTGCCTTGGTAACCGGGGATGCCCTCCGTCTTCAGCTTGGCGATGAGGCCCGTGTACTTGGTGTCTTCAAACAGCTTACCAACCTTCTGGTTCTCCTCTGAATCCATGGACACATCGTGCTCTGCAAGGCCACATTTGCAGTTTCTACAAATTTTTCTGCACAAAAACACAAAAAAATCAGAAACATGTTTAGAACCAGATATTTCAACGTCTTATGGGATGGCCCTAGATTTCCCAAATCATTCCTAAAACAGGAATTAAAAGAACAGAAAACCAGATAATTATGTCTAACAGCTTTAAGTGTATAAAGATGCTGTCGAGGCTACACATTCATGGTGTATTCACTTGTTGCTCGTGTTGGATCTGTTAACTTATTTGTGATTTATTTTTAATAAAACATTTCTTCTACATGTCCTGGTGCATGAATTCAAGAGCCTGAGTGTTTGCTTCAGTTCTCAGCCCGTCTGACGCGCTTCAGCACAGCCTCTTCATGTATAGGCAGATTCTGACATCATGCTTCAGCCTGAATATGTTGAAAGTGTGGTGAGAATAAACCCCCTTCCTACTGCTCCATGTTTAAATAGTTTCACTCTCCTCTGCCACTTGGGTCAGCTCCTCTGGGGGAATCCCAAGGCATTCCCCGGCCTCCAGCTCAGCTCTCTCTTTACTACGACAGACCGGTACAACACCCGCATCACTGTAGACTCTAGGGATCACATTTTATTGCTCCCGATATTTAGGTTTTTCTTTCTTTCTGTATTTATGTCATTTCCTTAGTTTATCTGCCAAATAACTTCACTTGTTTAGGAAGAACATTGATAAAAAACATGTTAATTATGAATATATTTTAAAGTAGAGGAGTTGCTCATATTTCAAATAGTTTACGTCCTCATTATGTGGCTCTATTGAGTGATGTGCATTCCTGTGATGGGGCAGGTACGTGGTGCCACGGCCAGCAGGCTAACCTTTCTCTGCACAACACCTGTAGCTACCGGCACGGTCAGCTCAGGAAAAAAGCTGAAGGAGAAGTAGTTTGTTTTGAAGGTTGGTTATCGGGCAGCTGTCTTTTCCGGCATGATGAATGCTCAGAATGCACACATTACAAGTGTTTGTTACACTGCCTTCGCTGTCCGGTTTAAAATACCACCAAAATACAGACATCTTAGCTCTCCTGTGGAGACATGATAGCTCTACGTTAGCCTACTAGCTAACAGCTGCATGTTATGGTGTCTGAATCCCCGCCTGCTGTAAATTGTGTGACATAATGGTGTTTTTGTAGCCTAGTGAACTAGACCAATTCTTGCTTTGCAGAGTTTGGTCTAGGCACGCTTCATTGGAACCCTCGCAGCCCAAACCACTGCTGTGTCTATCCAATCACAACTCGCTATAGTTTTGGTTGGGCCAATCACAGTGCTCTATATTTTGGGCCAATCACAGAGTGGGAGTAGCCGATGACGTCAGCGCTGCGGCAGCGAACCCAAGCAACATGGCGGCAACGCCGGAGCCACGTTCTTTTGAAAGTTTTGCTTTGTCATCAACATTGGATTATTTAGACTCCAACGTGCGTAAGTCTGTCAGCTATACTTAGCGGCTTCTTATTTTTATCAAACAAAGTAGTGCAATGTCCCAGTACACCTGATATTCACATGTTTTTATACAAAAACGACAGAAATCATTGACGCCATTAGTGGGTCCCGCTTTTCCATCGCTGTGATTACGTCACGTTGTTCGTTACTCTGATTGGTCCTAGCGCTATCCAATTGCGTGCTGACATTTTGAAAGACAACCGTAGATCCCGCCTCACGACTGAGAGCCGTCAATGGTTCGTGGCCAGACTATATATTCACATATATAGGATGGCTTGCCAGGCTAGTGTTTTTGTCCAAGAAACAAAGAATACTGATGTAGAGGACCTTGTTGAGATTAAAACTAAGCCATTGTTGTTCCGTTTGAAAACCTCTATCTTAGGGTGAATTTAAAAAGTCATATTTGTTGTTTTATGAGTTTAAAGGGACATTATGGAAGTTTAACAGCTAATACAAGTATAGAAATTTAAAATGTCTTCCTCATACATTCTCCTGCAATGCCCTGGTCCTGTAGAATGAGCCCTGGCATTTTCACTGTGATTGCCTCTGTAGGCCTGTAAACTCACAGAAAAGATCTTGCTCGGGTCGAGCAAGAGGGCTTCCCCGGTGTCCTCCAGAGGCAGCATGACGTCATGCGCGCTCACGCGCCCGCAGCGTTTGTTTGCTAGCTGTAGCTTAGCGGTAGAGCGAGAGGTGGTTTCGGTAGCTGATTCAGCCAAGAACAAGAAGAGAGCTGCTTCAAGCACCAGCGAAACTCCAGCCCAGACCCCAAACAAGACAAAGAACCCAAGAGTTTATTCCAGCGCGACAAAAAGGGCAAAACTCAAGTCTGGTCGCCGAAGACAAAGAACGAGGATTATCATCGGTCCGGCCGGCATTTGAGAAGTGGAAAATGCTGAGACAAAAGACCCGCAGTCGGCATCATTGTTGCTGGACAGGTAAGAAATTATTACTAAATACGTGTGGGGTTAGGGTTGAGGGTGCTTTCAATGCAAACCGGGGGCTTACGTATGTCATAGTTAGGCTGCTTGTTTAGCGTCTCCATCAGAGTCAGTGCTGGTCAGGATATTAATATTAGTCTGATTCTTATTTTTATTTCTCAGCGCACTGGGACTTTTTTCCAGGGTAGGATGAGTACTGGTACTATTACCGCTCATTTATTAGTGGAAATCTCCGAGATTTCTGCAAAATATGTCCGTCTCCAAGTAAACACATCCCCCCCAGCGCCGCTGACCCGCCCCTCCCGACAGGCAGAACACACGCTACAAGAGGGGCCACGATTTGCGCATTAGGATGCATTCTCTCCAAATCCTCTCCAAATGCGCCTGACGGAGCTGTACGCGCGGCGCACATCCTCTCCAAATGCGCCTGACGGAGCTGGACGCGCGGCGCACATCCTCTCCAAATGCGCCTTTGGAGATGATGTGCGCCGCGCGTACAGCTCCGTCAGCTCCCGTCAGCCCAGGCAAGAGGAGAGAGAGAAAAAAGACGAGTTATCCAACACCGTGCACGTTCCCTCAATGACTGACAACACGCAGCATCTGACCAGCGTCAGATGTGCCGACAGACAGGTGGATCCATGGAGGTGGAGAGGCACAATAGACCAGGAGCACAAGAAAGTAAAAGTCATAACCAGAGGAGTGTGTTGTTGGAGCAAAAAAGAAAAACTTTGTGGGCAAAAACATCCCAGCTTCTGTTCATGAGGCAGAAGATAGGATAATTGTGTCTGGATGTGGAGAATAAATGATACAGCAGTCCTGGTTATCATTTATGAGAAGTCTTGGTAAATGCAGAAACATGCAGAGCTTTTATCATTTGATTCATAACCTATGTTTTTGTAATTGATGTTTTCTGTTTGTTTTTGTAGCATCAAATCGATGGAGCTGAAAGAACTCTTTAGATGAGGAACAAGCCAACAGTTTGGAAACAGTGTGTAAGTAACAAATTATTCTCATAGAAATGCAATGGCTATATGTCAGGATATATAATCATGTTTTGCTGCTGTTTTTACTTCCAGATTAGAGCTGGAAAGAGAAGGAAGGAGCTTTAGACCCGTATGATTCAGATTATGTATCTCCAATATCAATAAGGTACGTTTTATTATTGTTTTTTAATACCGTAGTAACATCCCACTCTCACTTTCTATTCACTGATTATATAACATTTATTTTTTTTGTGCAATAGGTGTGCATCACAGGATGAGGTTGACCAACTTCCTTGCATTGGCCTGGATGAAGCTGACAATTATAACAATTATAATTATTATATAACAATTATAATTATTATATAGGCTAACAATTATATGTGCTATTTGAGTTTCACTCAATATGCTACAATTCTGCTTACAATAGTGGCCTGCACAGAACCCAACTAATGCTGCTACTCTGTGTGTATATTTGCACATATTATTGTTGATTTTATATTTATATCATTTCTGCATTATTTTTTTTGTATTCTTTTACATTTTGCACCAAAGGGAGTGGCACTCCAATTACACTGTACCCTGTATAAAATCAATAAAGGCTATTTTATTCTATTCTATTCTATTCTATTATATTATATTATGTTCTGTATTGGACATTGTTAATTGTGTGGAGGCAGATTTAAAAGACAATTTAGAAGAGCCATCAGCAGCAGGACTGACTCAGCTGTTGTTTTCATTCAGGAGTACAGCATGCATGCCTCGTGCACGAGCTTACTATTGAAGCTGCAGTTACACGTTTGGCCTGAGGGGGCGATAGCGAGCATGAAAATTTCAAAGTCCATAAAGTCCCTTTAAATCCGATCTTATTCCACTGATTCTGATCAATTGAACATCACGTGATCGGGCCCATTTCTGATCACGTGATCGGAGCATCCCTAGTAGACGCAGCACAAATCCATCTGTAATCTGCGAAAAGCGGAGACTTGATCCTCAGGCCACCAAAATGGATCCCCTCACCACCTTGGCTGCATCTAGAAATCCTGTCCACAAAAGTTATGAACAGAAGCAGTGACAAAGGGCAGCCTTGGCGGAGTCCAACTTTCACCGGAAACGAGCCCGACTTACTGCTGGGAATGTGGACCAAGCTCTGACACCGGTTGTCCGAGTTTTTGGCAACCCTAGATTGATTAATCTGCATGTGCCATTAATTTCCCACTGCAGCTATTTCAGTAGAAATAGTGTTAATTCGTACCTGATTTGACAGCTCTGAAACGTTTTAGACTAGCTGCAGTAAACGTTGATCAGGGCTGCACTGGGACTAGCTGTTAGCTCCTTAAGGATGTAAACGCTGTTTCTCCAAACTGAGGCTGTTCAGGAAGCTACAGAGAATAGGTGGGATAATTCAAACAAACTTAATAATGGCATAAAAATCTCTTTGATCTGGTCTTAACTGACCTTAAATGAATTTAGATTGTATACTGAAACATAAGCAGACCTCTGTCTCATAACAAGGTTATAAATAAAGGTTTTGGGATATTAGCTCACCCTGAAAGCTCAACATGACTCTAAACCTCCACCACAACAGTGTGAGCTTGGTTTAACAGTGGTGCCATCACTTCTGCTCAAACTAAGCTAACAGACATGAGTCTCTGAGGAGAGTCGGGTCTCTGGTGCAACAGGTTCCAGCTAGGCTGCTGACTCCTGCTGCTATCAGAACATTTTAATTAAAGAGGAAAGAGACCAGACTGGGACAAAGGAGGAAGCTTTATGTTCTCCTTTTATTATTTCCAAAAGAGCTCAATGATTATCTCAGGGTTTCCTTAAAAACTTGGGCCATCCTGCAGAGGCTGGATGTAAAAACTAAAGATTTATACACATTTTCCTTTGTAACACTTCAAATTTGACAGCTCAGTGACAAAACCATGCAAACCTCCAGAAATGCAGCTCAAAGCCGTCACACTTGTCCTTGCATTTCAAGCAAGCTGCTCCAGCACCAAACTCGTGGCCGAGGGTCATCTGGAAAGGGAGAACAAAAAGAGATTGTATTAGCGTTCGACCTGAAAACTTGGTTTATTAAATCATTTAGCATTACGTGTTTATTTAAACCTGTGAGTAGTCCAGAAGTATGTGGTTGTAGACATCATAGATATTTCTGTGGGATGTTTTTTCTACGACAGAAGTCCCACTCCATGTGGTTTTAGTGAAGGGGGTTTGAAACATTTAGTCTATCCTGATGATTTTCATCACTAACCAGTGAGCAAGGCATTCAACGTCATTAAACAATCAGACCTTCTGACTAATGAGGATCTGAGTCAGTGACCAACTAACGACCCGCGGGCCAGATCAGGTCCATCAGAACTTTTCATCCACCCCCACACAATACAATATTAAAATCAGGTCAAATACTCAGCACTGGTGTGTGAAATGACTTCATTTTGAAGGTATGCTCCCTAACAACACTAGCAAAAACAAAAGACCAATTTTTGCAAACATCATATAACCTGTTCACACCACAGGCTCTAACAGAGATTACATAACAGACATGCACAAGAGAGAACATGCATAAGGAAGTTTCCACAGATCCCTGCAGTCTTCTAATCTGGCTCAGATGTTCTGTGATCTCAGCAGAAAAGACTTCCTCCTCTCTTTACAACCGTTGCCTCATCAGAACCACAGCTTTGATCACTTGACTTGAACTTTTGGATTGGTTTGCATATTGCCTGTGCTAAACAACGCCTGTGTAAACTTGAATCCATCTCCACTGGCTGTAACCATATATGGTCAAGTACTGAATGAGGCTCAAAGATTCCAGCCGGCACCCCCGCTGTCCGGGAGAATGTTTGTGACCCAACAGACACTCAGAAGTGAGGAATGCAGACGAGGAGGGCTGTTTGTGTGTTGATGTCTGAGGTTTAGCTTCTGCTGCACAGAGACTCCAGGAAATATCCAGTAGCACCCAGACGATGAAAATACCACCCCACACATCAGCTAACACCAGTGAATCTGCACTCGGCAGCCCTCTTTGTCACCGACAGCATAACAGTAACCTTATTTTCAAACAGGATTTGTTTTTTTTGGAAACATTTTGTACTTAATCTCTATAAAAATAAAGTTATTTTAGTTTTGGATCTTACTCAATCGCTACATAAACCAACACTAAAGCTAAAGGTTTGGGCTCTCTGGACCAAGACCAAGCCAACAGCTGGTTACTGTCAAAAGGAGGACCAGACACACACACACAGAGGACCACCGGTTGTTTAAAATCAGCCCACTGGGTGTGTTTACACTGCTGTGAAACACTTTCAACATCTGCATCATGTTGATCAGTGATTCTGGGTTAGGGTTAGGGTATCCAAGGCAACCACCTGCATCTTTAACTCTACCATGTAATGCTGACTCAGTATTACACTACTCATCTTTGCTGAGTTACAGTCATGTGTGGGTGCTCTGCAGCAGGACTGGTGATGGCTAAAGAGAGAGGCACTTCTGCTCTGACAGCTCATCAGACATGCATCTGATTCTGGACCACATGTGGAAGTGACCCAGGTCTGAAAATAATCTAATATGTACTGTTCAGGATGTTGTATCCACGTTATTCTCACGGCCCGTGATGCTTAGCGCGAAAGATGCTAGCAACTTCCGGTCTGCATTTGATTACATTGAGACGATGCGATTCCTTCATGCCAATCCTCTTTTTCTGGGTTTTTAGAGCCTGAAATCATGCATCATGAACACCAGCTGTCACAGCTCAAACGGGACACCGTTACACTCCTGCCTACTGAAGCAGAGAGGTGGGGGGGTGATCTTAAAGCCTGGCCAAAGCTAACGAGTAGCATTTTAGCTACTTTCTGAACTCAGTGGCGTCTGACAGTGAGGCAATAAACATCGTAATAAGGTTGTCGGTGTTTTGTTGAAAGAGGTGGGACACAATCTTCACTACAAAGTAGGATACGGGTGTTCCTCTCTGGGGGTTTTCACAATAAAATGAAAGGAACGCACAAATAAAGTTTGTGGTGGTTTCAAGTTAAGATTTTTCAGCCACATCCTTCTGGGTTCCTCATCTCTGGAGAGGCGGCGAGAACCGTACCGACGCTACAGCTGCACGCTCTCTCACTCTGGAGGTGCATGTTCTAAACATCGCTCTTGTAGCTACAGATTTAATTTTCTCTGGTTGTTAGTACAAGCGCCAACAGCGCAACATCTTCCCGAGGCACGTGACTACATTTTTCGGGAGTAAATATTTTTTAAAATCCTCTTCAAATGTTCAAATAAACTGCTACTAGCAACAAAACCTCACAGTGCAAACCAGTGAGTATGTGCTACTTCCGGTATCTCACCGGATGTTGCTAGCATCAGTGTTTCTCCATGAGGCTACTCAAAAATAACGTGGATAAGTCAGATTCTGGCCACTTGATTCCTGCAGCGTGAACATGGCCAAAGGAACAGAAAACTAAGAGTTTCCCTAAACTCTTGGTTAATTTAGACCCTTTACACACATAGGCAGGTTTCACATAAATCAAAGATATTTTTCTAAGGTTTGACTTGTTTTCCACACAAAAGTGAAGATAAACAGCAAAAAATGATTCACTCAAAAAAAGATTTGCTAATTCTCCGTTATCAGCAGTTACTTGTGGATGAAAATAACCGGGGTTAGGTTACGCAACAACTACTGTAGGTCATTCATTCCCACTGCAGTAAGAGTGTAGAACTCCACAGTTTAACTGTTACTGGTATTATCCTGTTACACGCTAGCATCAGTGCTAGATTCAGTATGTGTTCAATGCCCACATGTACATTAGTATGTCTGTGTCCCTTATGCTGCGTATTCTTGGAAACTCAATTTTCTATTTCTATTAATTTTTTAATGGCTGAAGGTAAGGCTGGGACGATAATCAATAAGTCAATTAATCGTATGATAGATGAAAATGAACTCAATTTTTCCAGCCTCAATATATCGCCATGTGCCTTTGTGTATATGTTTTCCTTGTCTCTCGCCTCCAAAGATGCTGGATGACAAGAGGGTTCAAGTGCAGTTTTGGTTGTTGACACTGGATAGGCCATTGTATTGGTTTGGAGAGACAGTGTCTATTTTATGTGATTTTGGTGCAATATTTTCTAACAGAGTGAGAGTCCTTTATTATTTTATTTTTATTGTTTTATTTATTTATTTAAAAGTTCTGGTTCTTGTCATTCTAATGTTAAAGGTTTAATTGTTGCATTTTAAAGGATGTATTTGCATTATTATGATATATTAACATTACATAAGCGGTTATTTGGGTCTCGATAATATCGTCAATAATATCGTTTATCGTCAATAATTTCTTGGACAATATATCGTCCAGCAAAATTTGTTATCGTCCCAGGCCTAGCTGAAGGTTACAATAACATCCTACTGTCTTCGTGTGTTTACCTGTATTAGTTTTTCCTATTCTCTAAGTGTCTGTGCTGCCTTAACGAGTGAATTTCCCCACTGTGGGATCAATAAAGTCTGTTCTATTCCATCACATGTGACCTGTGTTTACACTCGCTTGTTTCTACAAGCGCTCCATCTTTCCCACACTCATGAACAAGACTGCCTGGTTCATCTGCAGTGATGCGGGCGTTGTATCGGTCTGTCGTGGTGAAGAGAAGAGGCCTGAGCCAGAAGGCTGGTGTCGATCTACGTTCCTACCCTCATCTATGGTCACGAGCTTTGGGTAGTGACTGAAAGAATGAGATCACGGATACAAGCGACCAAAATCAGTTTTTCTCTGCAGGGTGTCTGGGCTCTCCCTTAGAGATAGGGTGAGAAGCTCCGTCATCCGGGAGGGGCTCGAGTAGACTTGCTGCTCCTCCATATAGAGAGGAGCCAGTTGAGGTGGCTCAGGCATCTGATTAGGATGCCTCCTGGACGCCTCACTGGTGAAGTTTTCCAGCACGTCCAACCGAGAGGAGACCTAAAGGAAAACCCAGGACACGCTGGAGGGACTATGTCTCTCGTCTGGCCTGGGATTTCCAGGAGGAGCTGACCCAAATGGCTGGGGAGAGGGAAGTCTGGGCCTCCCTCCTTAGGCTGCTGCCCCTGCGACCCGACCTGACGGTTATTGCCTACTACTAGCTATTCCATGTCCAAGGAATGATTTTCAGCAAAGACGCTGAAGATTTCAGGAATTATTGCCACCTGCAGGTTTGGCATGCCTATTAATGCACTGTATTTTTTGCAGAAAATGAGGTGGTGTGGACCCAAGTTTATTTCCTAGATGAGCAGGGAGGATATTCAGTTTTACAAAAACTACAGTACATGAACACAGCCTTACTCAGAGTTTTCCCATAAACTGCTATGTGGAAAACTGAATTAAGCAAGAATGGGCTTTCCCTCCAGAAAATATATTTATGCTGGAAGAAATCTTTGTAGTTGTAAAGCACAAGACAGGTATGAGCAAAAACCTCCAAGGTCACGTTTTAGTGCGTTAACAGATAGTGTAAATCTCCTTTACTTGCAATCTAGTCACAAACAAAACACAGACCTTTTACATTAAATGAACCCCAACACACAAATAAAACAAACGCTACGTGACAGTAGTTATTATAACTTCTGTCGTTCATTAATAATGGGAAATGTTCCTGATAGTTTGGTTAAGAAATCAACTCTTCTTTTTTAGTCGACTTCCTTCGAATTAAAAAGGGAAGTAAGTAACCGAGCAAACAGTGAACAGAAAGTGGGTCAAAATGAAAGCATGGAAACTTATTAAAGTCTATGAATAACTACAACATTTGTTATTTAAACCGTGACTTAGAACATGGTTTTAATGCACCAGTAGAAGTCTGGACCCCCTCTGACGTAACCTGGACAGGTATCTGGTCGGTTATCTCGCCACCTGCCCGCGCTCGGCACACCTCTCAGGGCGTTCCCTGGTCACAGACCGAGGGGGAAAGCTCCAGGAGAAAGCGTCAGCTTACCTTCTTCACTTCCTTCTCGATTTCCATCGTGACGTTGATTCACAAGAAGTTTAGTCCGACTAAAGAATAGCTTCTTCTGAAGCGGCTGTCAAAAACTAGCGCCGAGAAAAATCAGGGGATACAGATAAAACTATCCCTGACTCCCTCTGTTTCCTTTCGGAGGTCCTGCTCTCGGCTGAACCGCACGCTCATTAAGTCAAGCACGTTCAGGTGTGCAGTTTCCGGTCAAACCTTTCAAAATAAAACTTGAACACGCTTCATAAATTACCTGGAACTTTTATGATGGTAGAAGGTTACTGCGGTTTTCGCGAACAGTGAAAGTCTACTCACATATATATATATATATATATATATATATATATATATATATATATATATATATATATATATATATATATATATATATATATATATTAAATGATTGATTTTGAATTAATTGAAATTTTTTTTGGTACAAGTAACTGAATGCAGTTGATCAAAAGGGTGTAGGCAGAATTAAAATCAAAGCTTATAGTGTTCACCTACCCCTTTTACCTTAGATTATCACTATTGCAGCAGTAGCTCAGGAGGTAGAGCGGGTTAGTAATCAGAAGGCTGTAAGTTGTGTCCTTGGGCAAGACACTTAACCCACCTTGCCTGCTGGTGGTGGTCGGAGCGACTGGTGGCGCCTGGGCTTGGCAGTCTCACTTTGATCAGGGCGACTGTGGCTAGAATGTAGCTCATCATCACCAGCGTGTGATGTGTGGATGTGTGGATGACTGATTGTGTTGTGAAGTGCCTTGGGGGGTTGTAGAACCCCAGGAAGGTGCTTTACAAATACAAGCCATCACCATGACACCAGAACACCAAGACGTACAAATTTTAAATTAGACAATGAACTTAAATTTTTCTCCATACCAAAAAATAAATTAATTAATTAACAAGACTAGTGCAGCACAATCCAAGAATAATACAAAGCATTTCAATTTCCCTACTGTAAAAAAAATTAGATAGATAGATAGATAGATAGATAGATAGATAGATAGATAGATAGATAGATAGATAGATAGATAGATAGATAGATAGATAGATAGATAGATAGATAGATAGATAGATAGATAGATAGATAGAAAATGTAATTTCTTTAATTGTGAAGGCATCATTGAGTTTATTTCCGGTTTGGTGTGTATCTTTTCTCCAACTTGACACAGTTTCACTCCCTGTCCCGTTCGGTCCCGTTCACTCTGTCGAAGGGGGGGACGTGGGGGGTGCTTCCGCCCTGACAGATTTTTTCTGTGAACTTGACAAGCAGCCAATCAGTGAGCAGCATGGGCGTGTTCTCAACACAACAATGGACACGATGGATTCAACCTGCTGTAGTGCAGACTGTGGATGTGAGTCATTAGTAGATAAAGGCATGCTCAAAAACACCT
Organism: Aphyosemion australe; assembly: GCA_006937985.1. Classification (NCBI taxonomy): domain Eukaryota; kingdom Metazoa; phylum Chordata; class Actinopteri; order Cyprinodontiformes; family Nothobranchiidae; genus Aphyosemion; species Aphyosemion australe. The sequence goes on from SSNS01000055.1 coordinate 75,440, forward strand.
AATGATATGAATGCAGGCTGGCATTATCCTGGGATGTAAAACCACACACCACATTCTCTGTGGTTTTTACTCTACTTCTTGTCAAACAGCTGCTGGGCTGTCTCAGTGACAGGAAGCTGGTGGTTAACAGCTTCCTGTGAGCGCTGCTGCTGCTGCTGCTGTCCTCAGAGGAAATGACACTGTCACACCCTCGCTGCTCATATATGGTGTTATGTTATCTGCTTTTATCAGCAGCACTGTCATGTCTGTTCTGTGTGTTCTGCCTTGTCATCACCTCCCACCTACAGATGCAGCCCTCTGGGCTCTCTGCTGCTGGAGGAACATGCAGGAGGTCGTTCCATGGCGCCCTCTGCTTCAGGAGAGAGGGGGACTTTTCCTAATAAAGAGTTTCAAATCCTAAACAGAAGAATATGTTCTGTGGAATCAAATTTGGGTCAATTGTACATGTTTCTCTGGATCATAGTAATCCTTGTGGAAAACAGAGAGGTTTGACTGTTTTCCCCCAGATGATGATAAACTTTTTATCTGAGGAGTTTTCTCATTTTAAACAGAATAATGTGAAGCAAGAAGCTGTTAAACTGGATTTAGGTCTTTGTTGTTGGGAGTTTGGTTTGTGGACAGCTGATCAGTCTACAACAGTGGTTCCCAACCTGGGGTCCGTGACCCCCCAAGGGGGTCCCCATCATTTTGTCTGTGCTGATGTAGTGAGGTTACCAAGATTATATTTGTAAAAATTACATTTATAAAATCCCAATAACACACCTAATAGTACAATCAATACTCTTTGTAAGAGGCGTATCTCTTCATGAATGTAAAAAGTTTAACTGTGTGCATGCAGGTAGGAGTTGAGGTTGGGGGGCCCTAGCTTGTTTTAGATATAGGAAAGGGGGGTCTTTGTGAAAAAAGGTTGGGAACCACTGGTCTAGACAACTCTGATCTTCTGCTGCAACAAATTTGGTCAGAACATTCTACCTCAGGTCAAAAGGGGAAGTTTTACTCTCCTAAAACTGCTGTTTCAGATCTAAGCTGAAGTTCTTTTCCTGATAAACGATGATGACTGTGAAGAGCGATGGCTGGTGTTCTCCAGGAAACCTGAACAGGGCTCACGCATGAGGATCGAGAACGCTGTTGGCTGTCCTGGTAAGTCCATGGGAATCCTGCAGCTGTTTTCCACACCACGCTTTACTTTTGTTTGTTCAGCTCAGTTACATAACACCAACTACAGCCTGACACGTGTAGGAAAGGAGGTATTAGTGGGTAAATTCAGGTTCTGGATGTGGACAGGAAGGCTTTAAGTGGGTTTAGTATCAGTGTCTGTAAATAAAAAATGTTTTTAGTGTCAATGAAAATAATTTGAAGTGTAATTGTGTGCTAGATGCCTCTATATGTAACTATTTTAGTAAATAGATCCATCATATGTTGCGTTTAACAGCATGAAGGCCAAAGCTGAATATTATAGGAACAGATTCACAAATTCCTATTTTATAGATTTATTTTTGGGTGAAATTCCACAAGACTGATAAGTTCTGACTTTGATAGATTATCAATCCTGTGTCTAAGAGTTTTGATCTGCTAACGTATCCATCACAGCAACTCTGTGTCAGGCCCACAGCTGTAGCAAGGAGGAAGCAGAGACATTTTTACATTTTCTCTTGACCAACTCTGTGTGGCGTTCAGACGACTGCATCCCTCCACAAATACCCCGTTTTCCAGACATATTCACTCATTACGAACACATTCAAACTGCAGATAAAGAATACTTTGTAGGCATTTCTGCTCTGTGTGTCCTGTAAAAACTGGAGAAAACCTTTTGGGACATTCTGTAATATTTCCAGGCTGCTGTGGGAACAGAAGCAGCCGGTCACACAGATCCAGCCCCCTGAACAAGGTCGAGGGGGCCACACGTGACCTGATAGACTCAGACATAAAAAGCCGGCCCAGCCAGGTTCACTCTGTTGGTCATGATGAGGGGGCTGCTCGCATTCGCCGCGCTGCTCGTGGCTGTTCACGCCAAGGAGACGTTTGAGGGGTAAGTGGGCGTGGCCACGATGTTTGGTGAAGGCTGTGGGCAGAAGTCAGCAGCACAACATGTTAAATATGACACAAGGGTAAAGCTGTGGCTTAGGTGTTGTAGGAAAAATGAATAGATGACTTAGACAGAACCAGTGGTGACGTGAAGGCTTATAAAAACTACTGATTTGTAACTATAGCAGTGAAATGCCTCCGTTGTGGAGAGGTTGCACTAAAAATAAGAAAGATTACAGAATCAGCTTAGCAGTAAACCTAATTTTGGTGCAAACTCAGACTGTTTTAGGCTAATTCTGATACAGAATTTAATATCGCTGTCATACTTTCATATTGTGACAACCCTTATGTTTGTCAGTACTTAAGCTTCATGAAGAATCCAGAGTTTTCCCCTTTCAGGAAGTATGTACGAAATCAGTAAATGTGATAGTCTTACCCTGTTCATATGTTTAACTTTTGTTTTTGCTGAGCCCGCCTACATCCCGTAGAGCTCCATGCAATTTGAATTGAGGCACGTTCAGCATTCACCAATAGCGTTAGACATCTGTTTACATGCAGATGTCAATCGCAGAGCGAGCACAAGTGTTTGTGGGCGTACCTAGACTGATGCTGAGTTGGCGACATTTGTTATGGACAAATATTTATATAAGAGTAAACAGCATAACATGAAGTTACACTAAAAATAAGAAAGTAATGAGATTACAGCATAACGTGAGAGTAATGACTGAACGAGAGGCGTTGCTTCCAGCCGTAATTACAGAAGTAGGGAGCGCGGCTCAAGGTGCATTACATTATTTCTGCCTCTAGGTGGTGCCCTGTAAGAAAAACTCCAGATTTCTGCTTTAATGTTTCCGTAGTGAACATTTATTCATCTGAAAACTGTTCAGCATTCACAGTAAACTCGTGCCACACGTGGTTCTGTCCTCCTTTTGTAGGCATCAGGTGATCCGAATTGTCCCGAAGAATGAACTCGAGCTGTCTTTGATCAAGGCCCTGGAGGACATGGTGGAGTTTCAGGTTCATTGTCACACACTGATTTCATTTCTAAATCATTTTGTGAGAATAGAAAGAAAAAAAACACAGGACAGATATCTTGTTTTAACACGTTTGACACATTTAGTTTGCTGTTTGTTCTTCCAGTTGGACTTCTGGAGGGGTGTGACTGATGTCTTCTCCCCCGTGGACGTCAGAGTTCCTGTTCACACCTTGCAGTCTCTCAAGAGTCATCTGGAGAACCTGGACATCAAGTTCTCCACCATGATTGAAAATCTGCAGGTATACTAGAGCACCTCAGGTTTTCACTTGTCACATTCAGAATAGGAGTATCTGTAAGGCAAACCTGGATTTTGTGTGTTTAGGCTCTCCTGGATGAGGAGCAGGAGGAGATGGATGCTGCTGCTCATGAGGCTGAGCTCAGGAGCACCGACAGCTTCGACTACTCCAGGTACCACCCTCTCGACGAGGTTAGTCCACACTTCTTCTGATCTCCCCAAAATGAACTGAGTGGTATAAAATAAAGAGTTCTCTAATAATGTGTGTGTGTTTGAAGAAAGACTCTATCTTCTTTGTAGATCTACAGTTTCCAGGACATGCTGGTGGCTGAAAATCCCAACTTGGTCAGCAAGATTGTGATTGGTCAGAGCTATCAAGGTCGTCCTCTTAGTGTGCTAAAGGTAAAAAAAAAAAACAATAATATAAAAAACTCTCTTAATGTTTAATACCAGAATTACTGGGGTGGGGTGGATGTTGCACCTGATTTTTAAGAAATGAAAGTTCTCATTCACTTGTTTATACAACACATCTGCTGTGGTCTCTAGCATACATGAATGCCTTGTGAGTATATCTCTGTGGGAAAAAAAGCTCTGGCGCTCCTCTTTCAGGAAGTTAGCTGGAGGAGTGGGGTGCAGAAAACGTCAGGATCTGGAGTCTTACTCATGATTGTCTTCTGATATTCTGACATCTCTCCTCTGATTGGCTAACAGCAACACGACTCTACCTCTGACTCTGTTTGCTCTGCAACGTTGATGTTTTATCTCCACAAATAACACAAGCCTGGAGGAGTTCTGCTGTGTGGTGGAGTTGCTAATGCTAACGGTTAGCTTCTACTAGCAGAGACGTTCTCTGCTGTTTCCTGGACGCTGCCTTCCCCGTCGTGAGTCAAGATGGGTGAGTTCATGAATGCTAAGGATAAAGCAGGAAATCGGGGTAGAAGACTATTTTCACATTCAGCCTGCATTTGAGTCTCAGAGTGTTTGATCATATTTCAAAACTAACAAGTGAAAACGGTTTTTAGTGACCTTTGTCTTTATATGAAATTCAATTTAAATTGTCATAATAATGTAATCAAAGAGAAATGTTTTCTAAATCCTGATTGGCATTAAGACAGTAAGTTGTTGATGTCCAGATCATTAGATAATTGGTTAAATACCAGTTTTTCGAATTAAAACTATTGCAATAGATCTATAGTTATTGAGTTCCCAAGTATCTCTTCCTTTATGCAGTGGAATGATCTTGGTACATTTTCAAGCCTTCGGGACAAAACATGAGTTAATGGAAAGGTTAAAAAGTATTGAGAAAGGGAAGGCAAGAGCATCAGCAGCAATTCTAATCTACCCTTAGTACCATCAGGGCCTGATGAAAGAGCCTTTATCACTTCAAAACCTCATTTGGGTAAATTTCAGAAAAAGAAATATGTCTAGAGCAGCAATGAGGCATGGTGTAAGAACCCAGAGGGACTGAAGAGTAAAGGTGAGGGGAGCAAGCAAAATGCTTACTAAAGACCTCAGCATTTGCAACCAGATCATTAGTAAGGCTACCGTTAATTTTCAGATTTGTAGTTTTGGCTTTATTCTTCCCCTGTATATCATTTATTTTATTCCAGAAGTGCTTAGGGATATTAAGCAGTTCTTATAAAAATTAGCCTTCACGTTCCTTGTCTGTGTAGTACAGAAATGTCTTAATTTTCTATATTCAGTCCAATGGTTGGGAAGATTGCTAAGTTTCGCAATTTTCCAGGCTTTATCATGTTTCTTGAAAAGAGCAATTCTATCTTGGGAGATCCAGGGCAGATGACTGCCCTCAAGTTTACACTGACCCAAAGGGGCATGTTTGTCAAGAACCTGCAGAAAGTCAGAGCGAAAAAAATTTCAAGCATCATCAGCATCCGGTATTAGGTACAATCTATACCAGTTTAGCAAGGGTTAAAACCATTTACCTCACACGCAGACACACACACACACACACGAGCATGCACACACACACACACACACATGCATGCTCACACACACACATGCACGCATACACACACACACACACATGCATGCTCACACACACACATGCACGCATACACACACACACACACGAGCATGCACACATACACACATGCATGCTCACACACACATGCACACACACACGCTCACACACACATGCATGCTCACACACACATGCACACACACACACATGCACACACACGCTCACACACACACACGCACGCATACACACGACTTTCTCAACGTTTGAATCATCAACAGAATGAAATGTCTTTCATCGTGTGAACTTTGACATCCCACAGTGAATACTTACTAAACACCCAAAGACAGAGATGAACAATTATCCCGTTATTCCAAACCCATACACAAACTTCCTCTTTGTTTCTAGTTCAGCACTGGTGGAACCAACCGTCCTGCTATCTGGATCGACACTGGAATCCACTCCAGAGAGTGGGTCACTCAGGCCAGCGGCATCTGGTTCGCTAAGAAGGTGACATGATATGTTTTATCTAACTTCTCTGTCTCTAGTATCGGACACCTACTGTAATGACACCATGACCTTTGCTTATGTCACTAGATAGTAAAAGACTATGGAAGTGACCCGGCTGTCACCGCCATCCTCAACAACATGGACATCTTCCTGGAGATTGCCACCAACCCTGATGGATACTACTACACCCACACCTCAGTGAGCTGGTCCAGATTATTATGATGTGATTTCAGAATAATCTGATTTAGCATTATTGTTAAAGCTGTTGCTGTTCTCAGAACCGTATGTGGAGGAAGACACGGAAGCCCAACCCTGGATCTTCCTGTGTTGGAGTTGATCCCAACAGAAACTGGGATGCTGGTTTTGGAGGTAAAGTGTTAAGATAATCATCACACACCTTAATAAAACTGTAGTTACTAGGCAGCATGATAAATAGTCTTTAACTGGAGATGGTTTGCAGCTAGTCGTGGACTGGCTATCAGGAGCACTGGGGCATTTCCCGGTGGCGTGGCAGCTTAACTGCTGGTAGATCTCTGTAAACTTGCCACTGATTGTCCATTTATCCTCCCATGTGGACGTTATTCCATCGTTTCATCAGAACTGGCAACAGGCTGGTTCGGTTTTTGAGACAAACGAGGAAAATTTGTGCTTGCATGAAAAATCACAGGATCAAATAAAATGTGTGTTTTATTTATTTATTAAACCCATATTTCAGTAAACCATCTACCAGATATCATGATTGATTTAAATGTAGTATTTCTGACTCTGCTGTTGATCAGGGCTACTTTCCTGCATGTTTTCAGAAGCCTGTTAACTCACATCAGGTGTGTTGGTGCAGGAAAACATGCAGGTAGTGACCCCAGACCCCAGGGCTGAGTGGCCCTGCTGCAGATGATCCTCTGTGTGTTGTGCTGTCACAGTTCATTTATTTTGTTGCCCACTAGGGGGAGACAGATAACATTTTAAACTGTTCTGCTTCTTTAACATGATGTACAATATTGCCTGCTGGTAGTTGAACTGTGTGACATACTGTGTGTTTCTGAGGGTGACGTTTGCATCCTGTAACTTAGTAAATGGTTCTGTTTTAATCCCATATATTTTCCTCAACAAAAGTTTCAGTTCCACCACACCTAACCAATTTACTTATTCAGATCTGGGTTTGTTGGGATCTTTCCTAGGACCTGGTGCTAGCAGCAGCCCCTGCTCAGAGACCTACCGTGGACCCAGTGCCCACTCCGAGTCTGAGGTCAAGTCCATTGTGGACTTTGTGAAGTCCCACGGAAACTTCAAGGCCTTCATCTCCATCCATTCCTACTCTCAGATGCTCATGTATCCCTACGGCTACACCAGGACTCCTGTTAAGGACCAGGCTGAGCTGGTACACTAAGCCCTCTGTCACTGGTTTCACTTTGATGTTTTATGTAGTGCTCAGACTCAGATGAGAAGTGTTGTGTATTAATTTTGCTGTAGCGTGTGCTAAAACAAATCCTCTCGTGCAAAAAGTGAATAGATGCATCTTTTCTCATCTCTGAGAAAAGATGACCTTTCCATGAAAAGAGAATGTTAAAAGAGTTCCATGTTGATATCCTCCTGCAGCACCAGCTGGCCCAGAAGGCCATCACAGACCTGGCCTCCCTGTACGGAACTCGCTACACATACGGCAGCATCATCAACACCATCTGTGAGTTTAAGATCACTGCAAACAAACACAAACCAGATTCAGTTCATTCTTTAGAAGATCCATCCATCCATCCATCCATCCATCCATCCATCCATCCATCCATCCATCCATCCATCCATCCATCCATCCACTTCCACTTATCTGGGGTCGGGTCGCAGGGTCAGCAGCCTAAGGAGGGGCCCAGACTTCCCTCTCCCCAGCCACTTGGGCCAGTTCTTCCGGGGGAATCCCAAGGCGTTCCCTGGCCAGCTGAGAGACATAATCTCTCCAGCGTGTCCTGGGTCTTCCTTTGGGTCTCCTCCCAGTTGGACATGCCCAGAAAACCTCACCAGGGAGGCATCCAGGAGGCATCCTAATCAGATGCCCGAGCCACCTCAACTGGCTCCTCTCGATGTGGAGGAGCAGCAGGTCTACTCCAAGCCCCTCCCGGATGACCGAGCTTCTCACCCTATCTCTAAGGGAGAGCCCAGCCACCCAGCGGAGAAAACTCATTTTGTCCACTTGTATCCATGATCTCGTTCTTTTGGTCACTACCCAAAGCTCGTGACCATAGGTTAGGGTAGGAACGTAGATCGACCGGTAAATCGTGAGCTTCACCTTCCAGCTCAGCTCTCTCTTCACCATGACAGACCGGTACAACGCCCCCATCACTGCAGACGCAGCACCAATCAACCTATCGGACTCCCGCTCCATCTTTCCCTCACTCGTGAACAAGAGATACTTAAACTCCACTTGAGGCAGGACCTCGCCCCTGACCTTTAAGACCATGGTCTCGGATTTAGAGGAGCTGATTCTCATCCCAGTTGCTTCACATTCGGCTGTGAACTGCTCCAGTGGTTTAGATGAGATACACGCCCCCCTCTGCTCTGACTGCATTAATGTTTTCATCTATGTGGTGACAGATGTAATGATGTGTTTTTATTCTTTAACTACAGATCAGAACCCTTTTTTAACTAAAACCAAAGTTGACACATCTTTTTTAAAAGCCTGGTACAATCCTCAGAAGTGGAAGCCAGTGGCTGGCTGATGAAATCCTATCTCTACCTTACAGAAGTCAGACATTTCTAAACTGCTTTACATAAGATCATCTGTTGGAGAATCTGGTTTCATAATCTTAGGTTTATTTCTTCAGCTCATGTTTGTTAGAAACATTTCATAATTTGACAAGATTCCTTACCCAGAATGCATTGTGTTCTACTGGAATGACCCGATCAGCATCTAAACATGGCAGCTGAATCAGGACAGCCCTCTCCTTCCCTGTCCTTGTGGAGGGCTGTCCACTCAGGTGTCCTAATGCATTTATTAGGCCTTAACTTGATCACTATTCAACAAGAGTGTGTCAGACTCCTTCTGCTGTAGACTAAATCTACTCTGACACAATAAATGTGATGTTTTTTTTCACCAACCATATATTTGTGCTTTTTACTTTAGACCAGGCTAGTGGCGGCACCATCGACTGGACCTACAACCAGGGCATCAAGTACTCCTACACCTTTGAGCTGAGGGACACCGGTCGCTACGGCTTCATCCTGCCCGCCAGTCAGATCATTCCTACAGCTGAGGAGACTTGGCTGGCTCTGATGACCATCATGAATCACACTCTGAAGAATCCTTATTAGAGTGTGTGTGTCTGTGTGTGAGAGACCCATGAAGATGGCATCAAATAAAGAATGAATCCTTAGATAGGAAATAAAAACAAATACTCTGATACAACTTTGTAGATCATTTATGGATGGATGGATGGATGGATGGATGGATGGATGGATGGATGGATGGATGGATGGATGGATGGATGGATGGATGGATGGATGGAATCGATGGATGGATGGATGGATGGATAGATGGCATCAATGGATAGATGGATGGATGGCATGGATGAATGAATGGATGGATGGATGGATGGATCGATGGATGGATGGATGGATGGATGGATGGATGGATGGAATCGATGGATGGATGGATGGATGGATGGATGGATGGATGGATTGATGGATGGATGGAATGATGGATGGATGGATGGATGGATGGATGGATGGATGGATGGATGGATGGATGGATGGATGGATGGATGGATGGATGGATGGATGGATGGATGGATGGATGGATGGATGGATGGAAATCGATGGATGGATGGAATCAATGGATGGATGGATGGATTGATGGATGAATGGATGGATGGATGGATGGATGGAATGGATGGATGGATGGATGGATGGATGGATGGATGGATGGATGGATGGATGGATGGATGGATGGATGGATGGAATCGATGGATGGATGGATGGATGGATGGATGGATGGATCATCATGTCGTGAAAATCTCCTCATCTTCTCATCAGTGTGTGAACGTGTGACTGGGTGAATGAAAGTGTTTTGGAGTTCCTGACTCAGAAAAGCGTTATACAAACATGTAATATTTATTAAATTACTACTTTGGACCAGATGATTTTATAATATTTTCTGATTTTTAAACTGTTAAAGTGAATCAGTGATATAAACCACATATTACGTTACCATATAAGCTAATGTGCAAATGCGTTTAGTTTTGATCATCAACAATAAAACGTAACGTTTTCACGTCTCTAGCTGACCTGAGAGCAAAGACAGATTATTTTAACATGATTAAACGACACGTCCCTAAAACAACATCTGCATGGATTTTATATGACTTGTTCTACTTTATTCCTTTTTTAAAAGACAGAAACACAGAAGTTTGTTCTCTGGGAACCAGAGCGTTAATAGTTGCATCTGAGGAAATGTGTAATACATGAAACGACCTTCTTCTTTCTGGGTAACATGAGCAAATCTCCTCCTTGGTGTGACTCTGGACATAAATACGTTCAGCCTCTGATGGTGACGTGAACACATGAATCAGGTCACTCCCACATTTAAAAGACTGGTTGAACAGAGCAGGGTGACACATCAGGTCATGATGAGGTGGTTCTTCTCGTTTGCTGCTCTGGTTGTGGTCGCTCTTGGCAAGGAGGTGTTTGATGGGTGAGTGGTCTTCTAGTCTTTAGAGATGAGTGAATGTAGCAGCATGCAACGTGAAAGGATTCAAGCAAAAGATGTAAATGTTTTCTCCGTGATCTTAGTGGAGGGGTCTGCAACCTGTGGCTCTGGAGCCAAAGGTTGCTCTTTGGACCTTCCACAATGGCGCTTAAGAACTTTGGCTAAAAATGATAATAGATCTATAATAAATACTAAATAATAAGTTTAAGCTGCTTTTCATTTCATTCAGGGAATAATTCCATTGAATTAAAAAATCACAATGACACTAAAAGTACCATTTGTGGATCTATTGATGTTTTTTACATTGTTTTCCACAAACATCAACATCCCATAAAGAACAATGTCTATACTCTTTTTCCAAATGTTTTTGTCTCTTAATTTTTTAAACCCAATAATAGGAACAAAATTGTTTGGCTTTGACAACTAATCTCTTATGGTATATTTGTGGAAGAGAAAAAACAGATTTCTGACTTGAATCTCAGAATTCTCAGAGTTTTGAGGGAAATTTTGAGTTTTTTCAGTGGCTCTAATCCTCCGCTGTAAATATCTCTCAAAAATGAAGTTACCTTTTTTCAAAAGGTCGTGTAACAGTTGTAGCTCGGGAGGTAGCGCGGGGTTGCGGTTCGATTCCAGCTCCTACCAGGGGTATTCTACTGTTTTGTCCTTGGCCACGACACGTCACCTGACTTCCTGTCAGAGGGGCTGATGGTGCAAAATGGAAGCCTCGCCTCTGTCAGACCACCCCAGAGTGGCTGTAGCTACATAGTAGCTTACCATCACCAGCAGTGTGAATATGAGTGTGTGAATAATGGAAAGCACTTTGAGTGCTGAGAAAAGCACTTTATAAATCCAGTTTATTATTATTGTTCTAATGGACTGAGGAGAAAACGGCTCTTTGGATTGTAAAGGTTGCAGACCCCTGAGTGCAGAACACACACCAACCTGTCCCGACTGTCCAGGTGCTCCTCTGGACATGATGATTCAAAATGTTCTTAAAAATGTAATGAATAAATATTTCAGAGACGATGCTTTAAAACACAGGTGTCAAATCCAACATATCCTCAGTCAGGCTTTAAAAGAAGGAAAATTCGGGTCAGATTACTTATACAGATCCCAGCTGCAGCTGTGGCCGCGCTCGGGAACTATTTGGTGGTTTAACCCCCCAATCCAACCCCTTAGTGCTGAGTGTCAAGCGAGGAGGCATTGGGTCCCATTTTTTCAAAGTCTTTGGTATGACCCGACCAGGAATCGAACCCTGATCTCCCAGTCCCGGGGCGGACACTCTACCACTAGGCCACCGGAGCTGGAAACTATTGTTGTTGTTGTTATCATCAGTAGCAGTAATGTTGTTGTCATTATTTTCCTATTGAAATTTAGAAGGTGTCAATAAAATTCATTTCTCACTGTCAGGACCTGCTCCTTCTCCCTCTGACGTGTTGTCCTGTCTCCCCTCGTTAAGTGTTATTGGACTCACCTGCCCCTTGTTATCCTACACACCTGATTCCTGATTACCCTCATGGATTTAAACTCAACTCAGAGAGCTGGTTCTAGCTTTGACGCTAGCTCTGATGCTCATGCTTCTTGTCAATCAAATCTAATTATTCATAATTTCAAGCATTTAATTACATCTAAACAGAAGAGTTACAAAACATTCACCCCCCTCAGAGTTGTCATGATTGTAAACTACACCTATTAAACCTAGAATGGACTATGAACCAGGCTGTAAACATGTTTATTTCTGCTGTGAAGTTGGCATTTTTAACATGGGAGTCAATGAGGATTTGCTCACTTCTGGTGCCAGCCCCTAGTGGATGAAGGTGGACCTGCTATTTTTGTCATTTCTGGATTCATGGGGTGCACCCTGAATAAAATAGAATCTGTGCCTCGAATAAAAGACCAAACCACACACCTGGCACGTTTTCTGGGGTCCATCTGTATTTTTGGAATCAGGTTGTGGAATTTCTTTGCTAATGATGGAGCATCTGTAGAACTTTTCTCCATGGTTACTCAATTACAGCAAGTGGTCCAGGTCCTTTCCTCCAGGAACCACCACCTTACCATGGTGGAGCACTTTGAGTGTCCCACTGACCCTGACAACGTTGTACTTTGGCGCTGGTGAAGTCTCCTATGGTAAACTGGTCCTAGGTGAGAGAACCCAGCCCAGAGAGTCACCTGGTTCCAGGCCTGGGGTTGGGGCCTGAGCTCATGGTGTCTCAGGGGGCTTTTGCCCATGGGGCACAGCTATCACACTAAATTCATGACTTAAAGACATACTATGCAACTTTTTCATATTTCCAAATAATTTTCTTGAGCCAGTATGTGCTATAAACTTTATTTTTTAATGTTTCGTGAAGATCTTCAGGATTTTATAGTTTCCTTCATTGCCTCTTCAGACAAGTGAGCCTGTGTAGTGGTGCTGTGGCTTGAGGAAGAAGGACCAGTAAACTTACTCAACTCTTTGTGTGTTAACAGTTTGTTGAGCAAAAGGGTAAAAAACTGCTGTTCTCTGTTTGGCTGCAGGCATCAGGTACTTCGGATTGTTGCACAAGACGATGCTCAACTGTTGCTCATCAAACACTTGGAAGATCTGATGGATTTTGAGGTTATTATTATTATCAGCCTTTTAAGATGAAGAGAAACAAAAATCAGTCTAAAACATCTGTGTGTTTCTTCAGCTGGACTTCTGGAGGAGAGTGACCCATGTGTCCTCTCCTGTGGATGTCAGAGTTCCTCCCCACAGCCTGCATTTTGTCCAAAGCTATCTGGAGAAGCTGGATATTCATTATTCCATCATGATTGAAGACCTGCAGGTATGAGACCCAGAGGCAGGCGAGGAGCCCAGGAGTAGTCCTAGTGGTCAGTGTTTGTGATCATGATCTAACCAGGTGTTCTGCAGGTGCTGCTGGATAGAGAACAGGAGGAGATTCATTCTGCTGCTCGTGTGGCTGAGCTAAGGGACACTGACAGCTTTGACTACTCCAATTACCATATCCTCGCAGAGGTCAGTCCTCATGACTTATGTATTAACAAATAGTTGGAGTAAAATGTTAAAGGTTGTGTGAAACAGAGACAACGTATGAGATTTCACTAAAATGGCTTTAACACCACCTTCAGATCGTCCCAGAGGTGCTTTTCCCATGAGACCGGTAGGCAGGGGCATCATTCCTGTGTTACAGGGTTAAACCATCATGCATCTATTCGCTTAAAAAAATAAAAGTTTAAGAAACCACAGAATCTCTGATGCCTAAAGCGTCTTGAATGCTTCACATCTACAGATCAGCTGAAGCACGATCCTATAGCTCTTAACCCTCCTGTCATCCTTGGGGTCAGTTTGACTTTTCCTAATTCGGTGTGGACAACTGATTAAGCATAAACCTTTTATCATGATATTTTTTTCAATGAGCTTCACACATTTTGCATGATCTGTGTTCACCTGGGGTCAGCTTGATAATGTGCTTAATATCTCAAGCAGGGTTTTGTCTTTTGTAGATCTACAGCTTCCAGGACATGCTGGTGGCTGAGAATCCCAACTTGGTCAGCAAGATTGTGATTGGTCAGAGCGCTGAAGGTCGTCCACTGAACGTGCTCAAGGTGCAACTAGCATACATAGATGATCAAGGGCCTTTGTTGTTGATGTTAACTAAACCCAGATGACTCACTAAAACATTCCGTTTCCTTTGTTTCTAGTTCAGCACTGGTGGAACCAACCGTCCTGCTATCTGGATCGACACTGGAATCCACTCCAGAGAGTGGGTCACTCCGGCCAGCGGCATCTGGTTCGCTAAGAAGGTGACATGATGTTTTATCTAACTTCTCTGTCTCTAGTATCGGACACCTACTGTAATGACTTCGTGGCCTTTGCTTATGTCACTAGATAGTAAAAGACTTTAGAAGTGACCCCGCTGTCACGGCCATCCTCAACAGCATGGACATCTTCCTGGAGATTGTGGTCAACCCTGATGGATACCACTACACCCACACAAAGGTGAGGCTCCGTTTAACTCAGCAGCAGTATTTTGGCCTGACAGATGTAAAGAATTGCTGTTTATAAACAGCTAATGAGTACAATCTGGCTTAAAAAATCATATTTCAACCAGAAATTGAGAGTAATATAGTCAGATTTTTCCAGGACCGCATGTGGCGCAAGAACAGGAAGCCTCTCTCTAACTCCCGATGTGTGGGCGTAGACCTCAACAGGAACTGGAATGCTGGTTTTGGAGGTGAGGTCCTTCTGTAACTCTAACCCATGTAGCAATGAGCTGTAAAGAAAAGCTTAAAGGTGTTTATCTGAGTTTTGTATAATTTGATTTGTTATTTTATAGTTTATGAAGAATTGGAAAAGGGTAGAATGCCTTCTCCAGGTCAGGAACGAGAACCTGCACCAAGTGGAGAAGTTTAAGGTTGTTGAGGTCTTGTTCTTGATTTACCAGGTGATCTACATTCGTACCCTCACCTATGGTCACGAGCTTTGGGTAGTGACCGAAAGAATGAGATCACGGATACAAGTGACCAAAATAGTCAGGGGGCCAAACTCTCAAAAGGTCAATAAAATGGGTTGAACCTTTGCAAGACATGCCAAACACCCGTGGCAACCATGAGGGGAAACACGACAAATCTCCATTGTCACCTCCAACTCAACCATAAAGATCTACATAAAGGGCTCTAGAAATGTAATGTGAAATTGCATGATTTCATTTTGTTACTGTATTAATACTAATGATAGAGGATGGAGTGGTGTGTCTAAAGTATATATACAAAAACTGCAGATTTAAGTATTTGTTCATGTATCGCAAGTAATATCGATATCGCAATATTAAGCACTGTTATCGCATATCGCAGGTTTTCCTAATATCGTGCAGCCCTACTGCACGTTATAACGTTTTAAATCATGACCGTGTTTAAAAAACTGTCTTAAATATTATGTTTTACAAAATTAAGCATTGATTAATGTCTTTATCTTTAGTGTGCATATCTATATAATATATATATATATTTGATGAACCCGCCCCAAACCACACCGCACTGAATTAATAATTTATTGACCCGACCCAACCCGACCCGCGGGTAACCCACGGTACCCGCGGGTTGGAAGACAGCCCGCGCATCACTACTACCTACCGTTATTCATATTAAACAGTTCTTTTGCCTGCCAGTCTGCCTCCTGTTCACCTGCATTTTGGGTCCTACAACAACCACGACCACATGACAGTGTTGTACAACTTGTCAAAGGCAAATTGGTGTCAACAATGATGCTGAAAGAGGCAAAACCTTCAGAACTCAATCACAGCAAATACCGCTGTTGCAAAAAGAGCATGTGCTCTCGAGGTTGCTGCTGTGCAAGAGCCAATGTCAAGTGTGGCGTTGCATGTCTCTGCACCGGGCGGGGACCCCAACAGATGTTCAAGAATTGAACTTGCACTTGAAGACAGGGACACTTAAATAGGCGGTGTGTATGTGTGTGGGGAGGATGTATATGTGCGTGTGTGTGTGTGTATGTAAAATTATATCGTCCCATTAAAGTTGTATTTGTCTTCAGCAATAAAAAAATTGCCGTATTATGGTTTTGTCTGACACATTTCCATTGGGAGAACAGGGTCATGTTAAGATTAAAAAGATTCCTAGGCAGTGATGGTTAATAATGTGGACTCAAGCACCCATGTTAAATATCCAGAATATCTAACTCCATTGATTTTTCTTGCTTTCTAAACAAAGTGTAGCAATGGTTTTTTACCTTAAATTACTGACGGTTTTGGCGACTCACTGCCGCAATCTTCAGAGCCAGGCCGGCTTAACGGGTTCCCTTCCGCTGTTTATCCGCGGCAGTAGGGGACGATGTTGCCCCCTACTGCCCGCGCCTTCTTGGTCAATCACCAAGTCCCATGAATGATCCAGCGTGTAAACTCCTTCATTCTTATTCATGGTCCAGGGTCCACATCTCCTTATCTTGATCGCTTCTTTTATCCATCTTCTGTACTTTTGTTGTTCTGTTGTTATGATCTGTGTGCTGTTCCAGTCCATTATATGATTTTCTCTTGTGCAGTGGTCTGTTATGGCTGATTTCTTTATTGTGTTATCTGCTTCTTCTTTGGCTGCTCTGGTGTGGCTTCGGCTTGTTTCTTTTTCATATTCTTTTTGGTGTTCCATTTTTTGACATGAAAATAACCAGGAAAACAGATGGTACTCTCAACATTAACACATACAGGAAACCAACACACACAAATCAATATCTACTTTGGACATCAGAACATCCAGTCTTTCACAAAATGTCAGTAATTAGAACATTATATCACTGAGCAAAAATGATAACAGAGGAACAGGATGTAGGCAAAGAAGATAAACATATACAACAGGCATTAAAAACTTGCGGATACCCAACATGGGCAATAAAACAAGGAAAACTACAGACAACAACAGTAAACAAAGACGAACCAAAACAAAGAACCAGGAAAAAAGAAAAAGCAGAACCAAAACCAGTGATAACCTTACCATACATTAAAGGAATAACAAAAAATAAGAAAAGCAATGTCAAAACATACATGATCGTTAAAAAAGGACTAGTACATCCAAAAGACACGATAGCACAGTAACAAAAATGTGGAGTCATATGAAATCCCATGCAAACTGCAATAAAACATACATAGGAGAGACAGCACGCCAACTCAACACACGCAAAATGGAACACAAAAAGCAATGTGAAAAAGAAACAAGCCGAAGCCACACCAGAGCAGCCAAAGAAGAAGCAGATAACACAATAAAGAAATCAGCAATAACAGACCACTGCACAAGAGAAAACCATATAATGGACTGGGACAGCACACGGGTCATAACAACAGAACAACAAAAGTACAGAAGATGAATAAAAGAAGCGATCGAGATAAGGAGACGTGGACCCTGGACCATGAATAGGGATGAAGGAGTTTACACGCTGGATCATTCATGGGACTTTATTGCTGACGACAAATACAACTTTAAAGGGACAATATAATTTTACATACACACACACACACACACACACACACACACACACCCCACACACACACCGTCTTAAATATTGTGTTTTACAAAATTAAGCATTGATTAATGTCTTTATCTTCAGTGTGCATATCTATATAATATATATATTTGATGAACCCACCCCAAACCGCACCGCACTGAATTAATAATTTATTGACCCAACCTGACCCGCGGGTAACCCGTGGTACCCGCGGGTTGGAAGACAACCTGCACATCACTAATATATATATATATATATAGCCACATGATTGAAATCCTGCACAAGAATGAGAACTGCATCAGAATAGCAGTTGTGTTGACTTGTTGATTGTGTAACTGAGTCACAGCTGAGTTAGCGTTATTAGCTTGCAGGATGTAAACAACAGTGATAGTGCAATAAACTCCCAAAGTAGATAAATGGGTCTGGATTTCACTGGAAAAACTCCCAAGTGAGGGGAGCAATGCTGTCTGTAATCTCATGATCATCATTTATGAAAATGATCATTAGCAGGACAGAACTCTGCTGATCTACTGCTGATTTTGGCCAGGTTCCAGAAGGTTCCAAACAAACATGTGTGTCTCCATGGAAACGGGAGAGCAGCACCATCTCTAACTATAACATCAAGCAGCAAGGGGGCGGGGCTTCTTGATGGAACAGCAAAGGGCTTTGGAATGTTTCGGGTCATTCACTCAGTTTCTCAAGAGACACACAGACTGGTTTTCTGACTGTCGTTCAGCCAGTGATTGGTTCTTATTTTATTGAAATATTTCAGTAATCAATAACCATCTATTCTATTCACAATGGAATATACTCACAAGACCAAAAAGGTATGTGTTTTTGGGGGAAATTCTCCCCACAGGAGTGGAATGTTTGAGAAACCTGAAACTCTCCCTCAACCATCTACAAAAGCCAGATTACTGCTCCACAACAACCAGCAGAGTTTAGAAACTCAGTCGCAACTTTCTAAACAAGTTGAAGCCACCAAACAGATTGAAGACAAGACCGTCAAACCACAGATGGCTGTGGAAAATCTGAACAGTGCATCTGAACTTCTAAAACTCAGCCAAATTCTGAAGGAATTACAGGAGTCTATAGATAGGGTGAGTGAATTGAAATCCCAGGGCCGTGAGTTTCAGCAGATACATCAATCGAATCTGCTGCAGTTTCAGACAGCTCTAAAGAATGTTTCATTGGATTCTTTAGACGACACCATGAGAAAGAGCAGAACTAATGGTGTTAAAACGTCTGCCGAAACACAAAACCCAGAAAAACGCAAACGTAAGAGGGCTGATTCTCCATCTACACCTGAGGTCACAACACCTGCCTCTCAAGTTCAGGGACAAATGGCTTCAAACGCAAAGGACTCTGAAGAAATTCCCAGGAAACGGTTTAGATCAGACACCGTGAAACCACCGATGGCAACGGAGAATCCTTGCAAAAGAAAAGCAGAAAGTGATTTAGAAAACATTTCTGTTCCACAAAAGCGGCTGAAGGTTGAGCCAGTGGATTCACAGGGTTCTCTTCCAGAATTTATTAACTGTGGGAAGAGACAAAGCAAAAATCTGAAGGAACTCCAAGCGTGTAGGGACAGGCAGGCTAAAATACAATCCCTTTTGGAGTCCCTTGAGTCACAGAGGAAAGACGAAGAAGATTTGCTCCAGGTTCGGGAATCTGTTAAAAAAATCCAGCAAATTAATGCTGAGTTTCGAACTTTAAAGAAGAGCATAACTAAACGTTAGATGTTAGATCCATCTGAACCTGTACCTACAACATCTGCCTTTAAGGTCCAGGGAGAAATTCTCGTAAACATGAAGGACTCAAGAAGAATTTCCCACAAAAAAAGTTAAAATTAGACACAAATGAGATAAAGAGCAATTGATGCTGGTTCCCATCGTGCAGAAGGGTCCTTCTGGCCCTTTGCCCGTAGTCATGTAAACCCATCAACACTTGTCTTTAACTAAACCCCTATTCGCCATCACCCAGTTACAAGTTACCATTTAAAAAAAAAACAACATTCAAAAACATGAGATGTGCCTCTCACCAAAAGAAGAATCTACAATCCCTGTAACCTTAAAGAAAAGGAATAGGCTGAGGCTTATTGATTGTCTATCCTGCATATATTTTGTTACGTTATAGTTCTTAATTGTTATTTATGTGGCAGAACAGAGTGTAGCTAGACTTTTGAAGAACACACAACAACGCCACCTTGATACTCAAGGACAAAATTAAAGGACACGTAGGTCCACTCTTAAAGAAGCTTGAGACAGGGTTCCCACAATATAACAAATTTATTACACAAAAATAATAAAAACAATTAAAAAGACTACGACTAAAATTACTAAACTAAAGAATTAAAAAGACAGGCTGAAGCTACTAATGGGGTGCCGAATCCCTAAGAGGAGACGGGACCCTAAACTAAAAAAAATATAAGAAAGGTTCACCCCAGACACTCGTGCATGCATCCAAAGTGGGGTGAAGAACCACACACACACACTGCAACCCAAACCGGAACCGTCACCCCAACGTGGTCACCACCAGCAGCAGCTCTCAGCCTGAAACACGATCAGAAAAAAACACGATCAGGCAAAACAGCAGAGTCTCTTCGGGGGTATGCCAAAACCCCTTCCTCATACTAAAAAGAGGAAAAGACACAAAACATCAACATCCAATTTAACTAAGTGGAGAGGAGACTGCAGGCTGAACCTACCGTGTCAGCTGAATGACCACCTGAAGCGGATAACGCTGTGCGTCCCACGAGATGAATCAACACCCGAGCAATCCCTACAGCAGGAGCAATATTAGTGCCCGACCCCCATGTCGCAACCGCTGGGATTAGCCATACTTACAATTGAAATATTCAAATCTCGCGCACCACCACACGCTTCCTGACACAGGTCAGCGGAACCGGAAGTCCTCTCCACAGCAGACACGCAAAGGAGGGAGGGAGGAAGAACTCAAGAGAAGCGCCATAGCGCCCCCATTTATACTGGGCTCTCTTAAAGGCGATAGGTCAACCAATTAACTGGTTGAAAAGCCAACCAGTCCTGCTACATTTAGTTCTTAATTCGGTTATTTAGTTGTGTTATCGAGTTCTTAATTGTTATTTCTATGTTATCTCGTTCTTACAGTAGTTCTTACTTAAAAAAACAACTGCAGACTACACTACAAACATTTTCCCTCTCTTGCTACAAACTTTTTACGTTCTTTAACATAGAAACTAGTCTTATTGCAGTTCATCTGTATATTTTTTTGTGTCTGCTCTGCTCAAAATAAATTGTAAATAAAATGAATTAAACTAAAACAAACAAAAAAAAAAAAAAAACTAACTCCGCCAGAATGTCCCTTGTGGGTCATTTCTGCTGGTCCCAAGCCCGGATAAAGGAGGAGGGGTTGAACTGAATTGAAATGAACTTAATTGTGTCGTTAAAAAGACTGAAAACCGATAACCATATTTTCCTATATTAAATTCTAACATTGATATTGGCCGAAAAATAATGGTAAATCCATAATATCGGACATTCCTACTAATATATGATATATCAAGTATGAAACATGACGCGTTTAGACCCTGATTTAAGTTATGAAGTTATCAGGGCTCGTGTAAACCAGATATTTTTTGTATTTGACTTATTTATATAGCTCCGATTTACAGTTTAGATTTTGTTTTATTTGTTGGTCTATTGGCTGCTTTTAGGCAGCACTGGTAAATACTCTATCTGTTCTAGTTACTGAACACGGTTCCATGTATACATGTTCAGAAAAAACAATTAACTAACTAACTAACTAACTAATGCTGCTTTCTTTCATCCATTAGTGCAGCCTACAGCGCTGCATGTGTTAATCACGCTGACAGAATTAATTTAGCTGCTATTTAGCTAAATTTATTTACAACTAACAGATATTAATGGTGATTATCGATTTTTTTCCCCCAAATTCTCAATGGGTTGGGTACGCTATCAATAAATGCATTCCAAATACACAGAACACATGTGCTGACAACATCCACTGAAAAAATAACTCTTAAAACACATTTCTACATAATTTTGCATCAATTTAATACCAAAAAAATAGGTGTTTTATCACTTTTTTCCCAGTATTTTCATCTTCTCTTCATTGGCAATCAACTATTCCATAAAGTTATGGCATCAGTCATATGCCATGTTTTTCTACAACCTGTACACTCATTCCACAGAAAAAATGATAAAAATTCAACCAAAATCATTGGATCTGTGAGCCTTTAAATACCAATTGGCGATCAAAAGACTCAGACCATCAGAACTCTCAAGTGGGTAAGAGGTTAATAAACTAGGTGCAGGTGGAATAATTTGCTGCATACATTTAACTTACATTTCCACTTAATGTTAAAACAGCCGGTTTATTTCTATTTGTTGTTGTTTGTGTACTCTCTTGTGATGCATTTAGTTCAGGCATGTTCATGGCCAACTAAAGGAATCTCTCTAGAACCCCTAACAGTCGGAATAACTGTTAGAATTTCAATTGTATCTTCACAATGCGTCCAAAAGATGTTTCTGCATTTAATAGCAAGCAAGTTATCAAATGTAAAA
>SSNS01000055.1:97576-123383 GCA_006937985.1 Aphyosemion australe
ATGTATTTATTTGTATTGTACAACTTGTCAAAGGCAAATTGGTGTCACCAATGATGCTGAAAGAAGCAAAACCTTCAGAACTCAATCACAGCAAATACCGCCGTTGCAAAAAGAGCATGTGCTCCTGAGGTTGCTGCTGTGCAAGAGCCAATGTCAAGTGTGGCGTTGCATGTCTCTGCACCGGGCGGGGACCCCAACAGATGTTCAAGAATTGAACTTGCACTTGAAGACAGGGACACTTAAATAGGCGGTGTGTGTGTGGGGGTGGGGGGGGGTGTTTTAATGGGACGATATAATTTTACATACACACACACACACCTACACGCACATATACATCCCCCCCACACACATACACACCGCCTATTTAAGTGTCCCTGTCTTCAAGTGCAAGTTCAATTCTTGAACATCTGTTGGGGTCCCCGCCCGGTGCAGAGACATGCAACGCCACACTTGACATTGGCTCTTGCACAGCAGCAACCTCAGGAGCACATGCTCTTTTTGCAACGGCGGTATTTGCTGTGATTGAGTTCTGAAGGTTTTGCTTCTTTCAGCATCATTGGTGACACCAATTTGCCTTTGACAAGTTGTACAATACAAATAAATACATTTTTACATTTGATAACTTGCTTGCTATTAAATGCAGAAACATCTTTTGGATGCATTGTGAAGATACAATTGAAATTCTAACAGTTATTCCGACTGTTAGGGGTTCTAGAGAGATTCCTTTAGTTGGCCATGAACATGCCTGAACTAAATGCATCACAAGAGAGTACACAAACAACAACAAATAGAAATAAACCGGCTGTTTTAACATTAAGTGGAAATGTAAGTTAAATGTATGCAGCAAATTATTCCACCTGCACCTAGTTTATTAACCTCTTACCCACTTGAGAGTTCTGATGGTCTGAGTCTTTTGATCGCCAATTGGTATTTAAAGGCTCACAGATCCAATGATTTTGGTTGAATTTTTATCATTTTTTCTGTGGAATGAGTGTACAGGTTGTAGAAAAACATGGCATATGACTGATGCCATAACTTTATGGAATAGTTGATTGCCAATGAAGAGAAGATGAAAATACTGGGAAAAAAGTGATAAAACACCTATTTTTTTGGTATTAAATTGATGCAAAATTATGTAGAAATGTGTTTTAAGAGTTATTTTTTCAGTGGATGTTGTCAGCATGTGTTCTGTGTATTTGGAATGCATTTATTGATAGCGTACCCAACCCATTGAGAATTTGGGGGGAAAAAATCGTTTTTTACATTTTTCTGATAAAAATACAGGGTTCATACACTAAAATGGCCACAAACTTTTTTTGCAATATTTCCAGCAGAGCAGACCTTCCAATTATTGGTCCTTAGGGTCTAAGTTAACAGAAAAAACACAATTAAAAAGTATGGCAGAGCATGTCAGGTTCAACCCATTTTTGAGACTTTGGCCCCCTGACTAAAATGAGTTTTCTCCGCAGCCGCAGGGTGTCTGGGCTCTCCCTTAGAGATAGAGTGAGAATCTCGGTCATCCAGGAAGGGCTAGGAGTAGAGCCGCTGCTCCTCCACATCGAGAGGAGCCAGTTGAGGTGTCTCAGGCATCTAGTTAGGATGCCTCCTGGACGGGTACGTCCAACCGGGAGGAAACCCAAAGGAAGACCCAGGACACGCTGGAGGAACTATGTCTCTCGGCTGGCCAGGGAATGCCTTGGGATTCCCCCGGAGGAGCTGGCCCAAGTGGCTGGGGAGAGGGAAGACTGGGCCTCCTTCCTTAGGCTGCTGCCCTCGAGACCCGACCCCGGATAAGTGGAAGAGAATAGATGGATGGATTTTATCTCATTGCATTGGAATTTTACATTGTCCCACATTTGGTGAGTTGGGATCTGGTCACCCTACTCATAGCAGGCAATCAGGGGATGGGTGGGCATGGCCAGCAAAAGCTTGTTTTTTAGTGACAGAGCCCTGAAACAGCTCATTCTGGAAGGTTCTGAAAGTGTCAGGAATAAAACTGCTGAAATTACTTCATGTGGGAGGGATTGTGTGCAAAGAACCTCATAATCATGCTAATTATAAATCATATAAATCTTTTCCGTTTTGTTACTTTTACATTATCAACACACCTAGGGCCTGGTTCCAGCAACGACCCCTGCAGAGAAATCTACAGTGGACCCAGGGCCCACTCTGAGTCTGAGGTCCGATCCATCGTTAACTTTGTGAGCGCTCATGGAAACATCAAGGCCTTCATCTCCATCCATTCCTACTCTCAGTTGCTCCTGTATCCCTACGGCTACACCAGGACTCCTATCAGGGACCAGAACGAGCTGGTACAGCACCCTCTCTCTGATCTGTTCTGTTTCCATGTACCAAGGTGTTGACAGAGGTCTTATTCAAACTGTAAGCTTAGGGGGAAAACTCCAGGCAAGAAATAAAAAAGGTGTAAATATCTGTGGTAATCCCTTTCTACAGCATCAACTGGCCCAGAAGGCCATCACAGACCTGGCCTCCCTGTATGGTACTCGCTACAGATACGGCAGCATCATCAGCACCATCTGTGAGTTTTATTGTGTTACTGTTAAACTCTTTGGGCTTCAGATGCTTAGACTCTACTTTCTTATTTTGTACAGCACCTTGGAGAGCGTTTTATGAATAAATTCAATTGACTTTAATAAATTAAATTATTGTAGTGGATAGTGTAGGTTTTATTATTCCCAACCATTAAAATGAGTAAAGAAATGAATGGAGACAAATGATTCGCTGTAACGACCCCTGAAGGGAAAAGTCGAAAGAGAAGTAGATTAATTTAAATAAAGATGGATGAAGCCTTTCTGTCTAGCTCTTTTGGTCAAAAGGGAAGCCAGATTCATTTTTATATACTGTATGCTACAATTTCCTATAGCTGGAACTGTAGTCTGAGCATGCAGGATGTATGGCAGACTGTGCCAAGCTCATTGCTGAATGCAGCATAAATCAACCTGATGGCTTACCCAGCTCTGGGTAGGCTCAGCAGCCCAAGAGGAGAAGCCCAGACGGTCTTCTCTCCACTAGGTTTCCCTGGCTCCTCTGGCAGGATCCAGCCTAGACATGTAGTCCACAAGGACATACCTGAAATACGTCCCCCAGCAGCTGTCCAGAGGGGTTTCCTGACTCAGCTGACTCCTCTTCACTATAGAGAAGCGCCGACTCCACACCGGATGTCTGAGCACACGTTTCCCTAAGCTGAGCCTGGCCACCCTGCAGAGGCCACCTGCATTTGCAGTCTTGTTCTTTTGGCCATGCCCATAGGTGAGGGTTGGAATATACAGTAGATCAGCTGGTAAATACGAAGCTTCACCATATTGTTTAGCTCTGGTTTTATTACAACAGACAGATTTAGAATCAGACGCTGCTCCAATCAGCCCATTCTAAAATGGAGCTCTCATTCAAATGTTCTGTACAGTAATAATATTTCTGTTCATTGTAGACCAGGCTAGTGGCGGCACCATCGACTGGACCTACAACCAGGGCATCAAGTACTCCTACACCTTTGAGCTGAGGGACACCGGTCGCTACGGGTTCATCCTGCCCGCCAGTCAGATCATCCCCACTGCCAGTGAGACGTGGCTAGGTCTGAAGGTCATCATGAAGCACGCTTTCAGGAACCCGTACTAATGGAGTGCTCTCCGATGAGGGATCCTGTGTTTATGATCAAATGTGTGACTTATGGAGAGTCCTGTTCTGTCTGAGAACTGAATGTTGGTCATTGTGGAGCAGTACCTCCAGAATAAAAGCATCGCAAAGAAAATAAACGTTTGAAAACTGATGTTTTGTCCTGTAGCATGCATCTGTGTGTGTGTGTGTGTGTGTGTGTGTGTGTGTGTGTGTGTGTGTGTGTGTGTGTGTGTGTGTGTGTGTGTGTGTGTGTGTGTGTGTGTGTGTGTGTGTGTGTTTGTTTAACACAGTATTACAGTAGTCTTTTATTTTGCTTGCCTGTAAGGTTTAGACATTGTGAGACGGTTTGATTTCACAACAAACCTGTTAGGATGAAAAGTTGTGAAATTTTTGAGGCGTATTTTTTTGGCGTCGTCAGAAAAGAAAGAATTTCAGCATACAAGAAAACGTGCACTCACAGAGCATGAGACAAGAGACACGAAGTCAGCCTGAGCTAATCTAACGATGGTCAAAAGTTTTACAAAACGGTTGTTAAAGGTTAATTCTCTGGTGGCTCTTTGTGTCAGAAAGGTGCAAGAAGAGACTTAGCTAACAGCTGTTAGCTAAAAGCTAAAACAGGTTTGAATAAAAACTTTTCCTTTTAGTTTATTCTGGTGCTGAAATGATGGGAGGCTGCCGTGGATGTTTAATTAAAACATGAAACTATTTATTGAGCTTTAAATTCACACACACGCACACACAGGCTTCAACTAAGTGTGTTATTCTGCTGAAGATGGTTCATGCAAATATTGCATACACATAAACTAAAAACTGTAAACACTAGCATTTACTTATGTAAACTTCTGTGTAGAAAACACCGTCCCAACACGAAGAGTGAGGTGTTTCTCAAACTATAAACCTTGGCTGACCACAGAGCTGAAATCTCTGCTGAATGATAAGAAGAAAGCTTTCATGTCTGCCGTGTTTGACCTACTTTTGATGTAAATTAGAAAGTTGAAAAAGGCGAGAGAAAACCTCCTGTTCTGAGAAAGCCTTCCTTAACACGTCATAAGGGGGAGCCACGCCTCCTCAAACCTGCATGTGTCTGAGGCCTTCTGGGGAAACCAACCAATCAGCATGTCCTGGCCGAGTGGGAGGGGTCAACAGCTCATTTCACTGAAGGCCTGAGTAAGGGGGTTTAGAATGGCCTGCAGGGCTCCTGGGACAGATGAAAGCCAAAAACATTTTTCTTATGCTTTTTGGAGGCTCAAAG
The DNA here is from genome assembly GCA_006937985.1 of Aphyosemion australe. Taxonomy (NCBI): domain Eukaryota; kingdom Metazoa; phylum Chordata; class Actinopteri; order Cyprinodontiformes; family Nothobranchiidae; genus Aphyosemion; species Aphyosemion australe. Next base: position 102,465 of record SSNS01000055.1, read on the forward strand.
CTCTGTTTTAGATTGTTGATTAATTGCATTCTAGGACACCTTTAACCTGTTTTTTAACAGATTTGACTCCACTGCTGCAACAGGTACCACCAACACCACCACCCCCCAACCACCTCCAGTCAGCCAGCCAACCCCCCACCTCCCAACTTCACACCATTCATCAGCTTCTCCCCCCTCCACAAACCCTCCTCAGCAACAACCCCCTCACACACACACACTCCCCCCTCTCAGTTACATCGGACCAGGTGAGGAGAGAACTGAGGCGGCTTAAGAGCAGAAAATCAGCAGGTCCTGATGGAATCAGCCCCAGGCTGCTCAAAGACTGTGCTGACCAGCTGTGTGAAGTGGTCACACACATGTTCAACCTGAGCCTTCGACTGGAGCAGGTCCCCATCCTGTGGAAGACCTCCTGTGTGGTTCCAGTCCTCAAAACATCACATCCCAGGGAACCAGCCCACTACAGACCAGTCGCCTTGACCTCCCACCTGATGAAGACTATGGAGAGACTCATCCTCACCCATCTGCGTTCAGTGGTGACCCCAGAAATAGACCCACTTCAATTTGCATACAAACCAAACATGGGGGTGGAGGACGCCCTCATCTACCTGCAGCACTGGGCTCTGAATCACCTCGAGATGCAAAAAAGCACTGTGAGGATCATGTTCTTCGACTTCTCCAGTGCCATCAACACCATCCAGCCGTGTCTACTGCTGCAGAAGATGAGGGGTGCAGGAGTGGACGAACATCTGACTGCATGGATCATCAACTACCTCACCAACAGGCCACAGTACGTGAGGCTGCACAACTGTACGTCTGAGGTGGTTGTGTGCAGTACTGGAGCTCCGCAGGGTACAGTGCTCTCACCCTTTCTCTTCACCTTCTACACCTCGGATTTCACCTACAACACCAGCAGCGGTCACCTCCAGAAGTTCTCTGATGACTCGGCCATCGTTGGCTGTGTGTCTGAGGGGGACGACCAGGAGTACAAGTCATTTATCATGGACTTTGTGGACTGGTGTGAGCGTAACCACCTTCGCTTGAACACCAGTAAAACAAAGGAAATGGTGATTGACTTCCAGAGAAACACTCCTCCTCACTCACCAGTAAACATCCAGGGAGCAGACATTGAGGTGGTGGACACCTTTAAGTACCTGGGTGTTCACCTCAACAGTAAACTGAACTGGTCCACAACACAGATGCTCTGTATAAGAAGGGCCAAAGCCGCCTCCATCTCATGAGGAGGCTGAGGTCCTTCGGAGTTAACTCCCAGCTGCTAAAATCCTTTTATCACTCTGTTGTTGGCTCTGGTATTCATTCTGCTGTGGTCTGTTGGGGTGTAGGCAGCTCTGACCGAGACAGAAAGAGACTGAACAAGCTAGCTACCAAAGCTAGCTCGGTTCTGGGCTGCCCGCTGGATTCTGTTGAGGAGACGTGTGAAAGGAGGATGCTGGGGAAGATGACCTCCATCTTAAGAAACCTCTCCCATCCACTAAACTCCACTGTGGAGATCATGGACAGCTCCTCCAGAGGTAGACTGAGACATCCCAGATGTAAAACTGAGCGCTATCGTAGATCTTTCATCCCCTCTGCTGTAAGAGTGTATAGCTCCTCAGTTTAAGCTGTACTGGTATCATCCTGGTACACAATAACACCAATGCAATATTCATGTGTTCTATAATTGTGCAATACCGGATTCACATTGTTTGTGTCTCTTACAGTATGCTGAATAGTGTTGGTACCAAGTCTGTTTTCATCTTTTATTTGTGTTTTTTTAGTGATCTAAGATTACAATACTAGATTACTGCCTATGTGTATATACATGTATCCTTGTTTTTATCTTTCTTCTAATTACCCTTTGAGTGATGGTGCTGCTGTGACAAGTGAATTTCCCCACTGTGGGATCAATAAAGTCTATTCTATTCTATTTCCATTTGTCCCTTCAGAAATGATTATTCTCCAGGTTCAGGAGCCTCGTGTTGCAGACACTTCCTCTCATCAACCCCTTAACTCTCCGGTCATCCTTGGGGTCAATTTCACCTCATTCAGTGTTTATCATTCAATAAATAAGTTTAATTTGCTTCATATTTCATGACTTTTTCTAATTTGATGGGGACAACTCCATCCAGCCATTATCTATACCTGCTTATCCATGCAGGGACGTGGGGGGCTGGTGCCTGTCTCCAGTCGGCTGTGGGCAAACAGGCGGGGTACGGACAGGTTGCAGGTCCATCACAGGACAATTTAGAGAGGCCGACCAACCCAACAGTCTCATGTTTGGACAGTGTGAGGAAGCTGGAGAACCCAGAGAGAACCCACACATGCACAGGGAATTCATGCAAACTCCACATTGAAAGAGCCCAGAACGGATTTCAAACCCGGGACCTTCTTGCTGCAACCATGCTAACCACTGCCCCACTGTGCAGCCCATATGGGGACATGTTTTTTAATGAGTTGTACACATTGGTGTTCCTCTGAAGCTAAGTTGTTTTAGCACATGTAAAGCTAAATGTGTCAGTAATAATTGTCTTTTTACACACAAGTTAAAGTCCACTTAGTCATCATCACACAATGGTGAAATGACATCTCCGCATTTGACCCATCCCCATGGTGGGGAGCGGTGAGCTGCAGCTGTGGCTGCGCTCGGGAACTATTTGGTGGTTTAACCCCCCAATCCAACCCCTTAGTGCTGAGTGTCAAGCGAGGAGGCATTGGGTCCCAGTTTTTCAAAGTCTTTGGTATGACCCGACCGGGATTCGAACCCCGATCTCCCAGTCCCGGGGCGGACACTCTACCACTAGGCCACCGGAGCTGGTTCACATGGACACGATTCTGCTCCCACAAACACTCCAAGTCTTTATTTCACAATCGTTCACAGTTAAAACCACGGAACCACTTCATTTGAGAGGGATGGTGAAAGATTTAACTCATCAAGGAGGCTGTGAAGTTTTAAATGAGAGAAGTTAAAATTTAAAAGGCCATAAATGATAAATATGGTCCTTATCTGTAGTTTACGTCGATGACATCATGCTTCTACAGACTTCTGATTTCCTTTAGTGACTAGGATTGGTTTTGCTTTTGCTCTGGACACCAGTCTCCAGGAACACACATCATTAGTGACACATAGGCTGGTGGTGCACCATCACACAAGTTCAACACAAAAGTACAACATCCACACACGTCATATTAACTGATTTACAGGCTGTTAAACATCCAGTGATGTGAGCTAGTTATCCACAGAAACATGACTCTGCAGATTTAGTAGCAGGTTAGAGAAGAAGAATGATCTCAGTGCAAAAAAGCTTTCACTTGTCACGTTCACTGATCAGGCACTGTGCAAAATTCAAACGTAAACAAACAGATATTAAATATCACTCAGATATCATTTAGGTGCTGATTGTTCAAAGATGAACGGTTTGAACTCCTCTGCTGCTCACATAACGCTCAGGACTTCCTGAAGCGTGTGTGAAAAACATTTTAAACTAAAGATGGAAATGAAACCATGAAACACACTGGAAGTCCAGCCAAAACTACGACGTGAAGTCTTTTCTTAAACAAGCCGGCGCTGTGACGGAGGTATGCTGGTTGTTCTGAGGCAGGGTCGGGTTCACTTCCAGGGTCTGCTGCTCTGAATCCTGGAGCCGTTTCTCCCAGCTGTGGAGGAACTCAGGCGGCTGGAGGCTGTGGACTGGCTGCTGCTGGCGGACATGCGGCCTGTCGTAAACACGAAGGATGCGTTAGAGCCCGTTCACCAGATGGAAAAATCTAACAGTTGCTGCTAAAGCTTAATTAGAGACCTTAAAACCGATTTCAATCAAATCTGCCTAAAAATATATTTTTTCCTATATCATCTTCCAGATGAATGAAAACCCTACAGATGTTTTATCCTGGCTCTGGCAGGCTGCTCCAACACTGTTAGAGATCAGGTGTGTCGGAGCAGAGAAATAACTAAAACATGCAGGACAGCAGCCCTCCAGGACCGGGATTGGACACCACTGTCCTCTGGGTGACTCTGATTGGGAAAAAGACGTTTTTGTGGACATAAGAAACTATCTGGGTCTCATGACAAACATGACTAGTGCAGAGATGATGCTCTGAGTATCTCTAAACTGGGACTACCGTAGAGCAGGAGTTCAGACTGGAGTCTACTCTTACTGGTAGAGCTGCTGGGAACGAGCATCTCCTCCAGCTGCTCCTGGATCTTTGCCAGCTCATCTGATGTGAACCTCCACCTCTTCTCCGCCGCCTGAGCAGGCTGCTGTGGCACGGAGCATTTCCTCCCCTTCAATGAGTTGGGAGAGGACAGACACGCCGCTGGGAAGGAACCTGTCGTCATTCCACTGGGAAACTTCTGAGCGATGACCCTCAGACCTTTAACAGAAGGACAGAGAAGACCTGAACGCTTGACCCCAGCCTTTAAACGTCCGGTTTGGACTGGATTCATCCAGTAAAAAGAGGAAAGACATGAGCTGTTAGCGCTCCCTCACCCCCACAGAGCATGAAGAGATTCTCAAATCCTCGCTCACACATGGTGGTCGCTGCCTGGCTCGCTATCCTCTCATCTNCCCGCGGCGTTTTTCTACTCTTAGTTAAGATGAAACTCCTCAGGTGTAGTTTTGTAACAGCTCAAGTTAATGTAATCATCTTAGAAGTGAGAAGTAGGTGAAGGATACGTATTCCAGCACCTCTTTGGTGTAGGGGTTCATCGTTCGGGACAGCGTGGCGATGGGGAAACTGTGAGCTGGAGGAAGAGGAGGAGCTTAGGTCAAACACGGATTTTCTTTGGGTTAGCGTGTTGATGATGTTTGCTGAAGCAGCTCTGAGTTCAGGCCACCCACCGCTGATGATGTGGCAGAGGTCATACTGCTCACGGTCACGCACGTCCAGCAGCAGGTACGGACAGTCGGGGTAGCACGTGTCAACTGGAGCTGGACTGGACACCAGTTCAGTGGACAGCTGATAAAACTGGTCTTGGCTCCGCTCTCCCACACCACTGATGACACTGGAAAACAACACAAACACAAGTCAAAGGCTGCTTATCTGACTTCTGCTAACAAACAAACAAACGCTGACCTCAGGTGTCTCACCTGTGGACCACAGGTGAGACTTGATCTAAAAACAGAATTTAACTGTTTTTTTTATACCATTAAAATCTGATCATTGACTTTTTGCTTTTACTGAAAAACTTGTTTCATTTCCTTGTCACAAATCTCACATGTAGCAGTGTTTAGCTGCACACTGCAAAAACTGATCTTCAAGAACGTAACAAAGCCTTTTTTAGACATTTTAGTCTTAACAGGAGAAAATCTTGTCTGTGAAAAACAGCATTACTTGAAATAAGGTAACGTCTCTTGGTGAGAATTCTTAAAATGATCAAAAGAATAAAATATTAGATTTCTGTGTTAGTTTTAAGAATTCTAGCCAACAGAACCTCTACACTGCCCTACTCTCTGTCCCCATCTGCTCTGTCCACAAGGAGACGCCATTCTACATCTGCATCCTTACAACGGACCAGATGGCGTTACACTCCTGGGATCTGTTTTCTATGAAAGCAGGGAGGAGATGCAGGTGAGACGTTAAAAAATGACAAAAGGCGCCTGAGGCGGCTAAGTGAGCTCAGCTAGGAGGGTGGGGTGATGGGAGGACATTTGTCTTAGGGGAGGAAAAAATAACCAAACAAAACACGGGAACGCCATGTGATTCAACTGTCTCAGTGTTGAGTTCCAGGTGTGTGATGGGTGTGACCTCATAGGTCTGTAGACTTATAACATCATCCACAAAGATTACAGGCAGGGTTTGACCCAAACCTGCAGTATACTACTGTATAAAGCTTGGGTTAAGTCAGACGCAGCGTATCATTTAGAGCTGGTTCCTTCTGCAGGCTGAGCTGTAGCTGCAGCAGCTCCTCTAGAACAGAGACAGGAGACCGGCTGCCTTTGTGACGACTCATCTTCTTTTACAGTAGGAATGCTGAAGTTTGGGCAGCCTTCATGATTTTTCTGTATAAATCGTTGGTTGTTACGATAAAAACATCCAGTTAAATATATCATACAGGAGACACACACAGGGATATTTGAGAAGTGGAACAAAGTTTCTAGGATTTGCAGAAAGTGTGCAATAATTGTTTAAACACAATTAGGCAGGTGCATAAATTTGGGCACCATGATAAAGAAATGAGCTCAATATTTAGTAGATCCTCCTTTTGCAGAAATAACAGCCTCAAAACTCTTCCTATAGCTTCCATTGAGAGTCTGGAATCTGGTTGAAGGTATTTTGGACCATTCTTCTTTACAAAACATCTGTAGTTCATTCAGGTGTGATGGCTTCTGAGCATGGACATCTCTCTTTAACTCACACCACAGATTTTCAATAATATTCAGGTCTGGGACTGAGATGGCCATTCCAGAACGTTGGACTTGTTCCTCTGCATGAATGCTTTAGTAGATGTTGAGCAGTGTTTAGGGTCGTCCTAACCCTAACCCAGTGCAGCATCAGCTTTGTCACTGGTTCCTGGACATTGGTCTCCAGAATCTGCTGATATTGAGTGGAATCCATGCGTCCCTCAACTTTAACAAGATTCCCAGTCCCTGCACTGGCCACACAGCCCCACAGCATGATGGACCCACCACCATGTTTTACTGTAGGTAGCAGGTGTTTTTCTTCTTTTTCCTCCATGCATAACGCCCCTTGTTATGCCCAAATAACTCTGTTTTAGTTTCATCAGTCCACAGCACCTTATTCCAAAATGAAGCTGGCTTGTCCAGATGTGCTTTAGCAGACCTCAAGCAGCTGTTTGTGCTGTGGGTGGAGAAAAGGCTTCCTCTGCATCACTCTCATACAGCATCTCCTTGTGTAAAGTGCACCAAATAGTTGAACGATGCACACTGACTCCATCTGCAGCAAGATGATGTTGTAGGTGTTTGGTGCTGGTCTGTGGGTTGACTCTGACTGTTCTCTCCATTCATCGCTTCTGTTTATCTGAGATTTTTTGTGGTCTGCCACTTGGAGCCTTAACTTGAACTGTGCCTGTGGTCTTCCATTTCCTCAGTATGTTCCTAACTGTGGAAACAGACAGCTGAGATCTATGAGACAGCTTTCTGGATCCTTCCCCTAAACCATGATGGTGAACAATCTTTGTTTTCAGGTCATTTCGTTTTGAGACCCCCATGTTGCTACTCTTCACAGAATATTCAAAGAGGAGGGAAACTTACAATTGGCCCCCTTAAATACTCTTTCTCATAACTGGATTCACCTGTGTATGGAGGTCAAGGGTCACTGAGCTAACCAAACCTATTTTGAGGTCCAATAATTAGTTCTAAAGGTTTTGGAATCAATAAAATAAAAACAGTGCCCAAATTTATGCACCTGCCTAATTGTGTTTAAACAATTATTGCACACTTTCTGTAAATCCAATAAACTTCGTTTCACTTCTCAAATATCCCTGTGTGTGTCTCCTATATGATAGATTTAACTGAAAATTTTTATATAACAACCAAGGATTTATACAGGAAAATCATGAAGATTAACAAGGCTGCCCAAACTTTTGCATCCCACTGTATGTCCACAGCAACGCCTCAGTGCTAACACTCACCTGCCCGGTGCACCAACTGTCCCTCTAACTCTGCTGTACAACACAGAACATGTGTGTGATTGTGGAGACGGGCTATGGTGGTAGATAAAACCAGGTATGATGCTTGTGAAGAAGAAAAAAAACACTAAATGTGCAGATGGTTCATCTGCAGCTCAAACATTCAGACCTTTCATGAGCTAAACTTGTAGAATTCTGTGAAACCAACAGTCCTACTTTAAAACCTCGAGACCCTGATATCTAAACTGACCGTAAGCTGAAACAATGATTTGGTCTTTGTTTCTATTCAGAAAGGCTCCACAGGTGTTATTTACCTGAGCAGAGTTGACCTGGCGGAGGGACAGATGTCCCTGTCATCTCCTGCAGCCTGACTGTGTGAGGTAGGGAGAGTCACGGGGGAGCCGCTGGTGAGCTCCGGCAGACTCTCCAGGTCTGCATCAGACTCCACCGACACACCGTCTGCAAATCAGCACCATCACACGTAAATATATCAGCACCAAACCTGGAGCCCGGTGCTGTTAAACAGGCTGAAACTGTACCGTGCAGAGCGTGTGACTCGCCATCCTCCTCGCCTTGATTCAGCTGATTAAGGTCTGAAACGGACGCTACTTGAAGAATCTGGTGCAAAAATAAAAGAGAGGGCCGAAACAGCCTTGAGTTTGAGTGCAAACGTAAACGATCAGAGCTCGTCACTTATTAATGAGTGTGTGTGGATCGAGTTTTCTCCATCACCTTCAGGATCACAAACAAAACAACCGGAACGTTTGCTTCTCATCCAGGAAGTTTCCTCAACTCAGACAGAAAAGTGCCAACCATTTAAACTGTAGTGAGAGCCTCTTTAATGTGAGCTAGTTTACAAAGCTAGGATTTTACTCTCCACCTCTGAGTCTGATCTACAGACAGTTTTAGAGCCAATTCACGCCTTTAGGAATACGATCAAAACAACTCACATGACGACATGATCACTGGCATTAACAAAGGTCTCACGACCGCATAGAAGCTCTTTGGGTGATTTTTCTGATGCTACTGAACTCTGGATGAGAGAACCGTCACCATCACACCTCCACAATAAAAACAACAACAGAAATAGTGGCTGGACATCCCAGCACAACAATTGCAGCATATTCCTGGAAAACTTACCAGCTGTGCAAAAGTCGTCACCTTTAATCTTTTGAAGATTTCATCGTTTCGATACCTGTAGTCTTAAACAGGAAGAGAAAACTGCATCAGAGCCTCTAGGGTCTTCAAGACGTCCACAAAACGTTCTAATCCGTCACTAAACTGCAACTCTTCTGCTCTCAGCTCCACCTTCTGACCTAGTTGGATTCAAACACACCTCAGAGAGAGTTCTATCTGTGCTTACTGGGCCAATCTGCAACTGGAGACTAGACTGGGACACTTGTCTCAGAGAAATGCGAGCAGAGCCACAAAGAGCTGATTTAGCTGCAAACAAGTCACAGGATCCCACAGACCCTCAGGAACTTTACGTCTCACTTTAGATGGGAAATCAAAAGCTCCTGTGCACTTTACTGCAAAAAAAGGCACCTAAAAGGAAAAATTTTAAGGGTTGGGTTCAATTGTGTGAGTTCCACAATGTCCTGTCGTTAGAGGATGACACAGCATTGACTCTCTGGGCTCAAAAGACATCTGGGATTCAAAATCATTGAACATGTCAACAGTGATCTGACACGGTAGGAGGCATTTGTCTCACTTCTGTGAACAATGAGGGAGAAAACCTTTAAAACACTTTAGGACACCCTTTGCTGTCTTGAAAATGACATGATTCACAACATTTATTTAAACACTTACTTGTTCTAATCTCCTCCAGCCTTTCCATATATTTTGTCAGGCTACAACCTAGACATTATGATATAACAGACAGGTCAAATATCAATAATTCATGTACGACAACGTTGTGATCAATATTAGAGGTATTGGCTCAACATACCCGTGTCCAGCCTTGTTTTGATATGATCGTATTTAGCATTTTTTGGTGTCCTTTTTTTCATGTACTGCATGCACGAAAGAAAAAGGTTTAAAGTTAGCGATTAAAAATGGCCAGGCATGCAACGTCGTTGGTATGGCAACTAAACTAGCTAAATCGTTAGCTTAGCAGCCCCGGCTTTCACGGGCTTTTCTTGATGTTTCTAAGGTGACTAATAAAGCAATAATTCGGGAATCCCTGTGGGTGAATAAGTAAAATAAACGGTGTGTGTTTATTTACCTCCTCACTGCCGATGCCCCTGTTAAGCGACATACTTTCAAACCGAAGAACACAACATCAACTCACACGTCTAGTAATGTCCACTGTGATTCGCTGGTGTCTTTTTCACTAACCAATCACAGAAATTGATACTACCACGCGTCATCATCAATGCAGCTTGACATTCGCTAGCTAGTTGCTTAGCAGCGGAAGACGCTCCACCTTACTGACATGGGGCATTCAGGGCGTGTTTTTTTCAGTACAACATTGCTTTTTCTCCCCATAAACTCATAAATATTTACTTGAATAATTATTTGAATTTATGAGATTTATTTTTAAAATAAAGTCAAATATTTTTCATTTGAAGCAAATGTGGGTTTACTTCTATTGTTCACTAATTGTGGTTTCACTTCAGCTAGGACACTTAAATTTACAATTTTAAATTGTACTCTGAAGGCAGCATTTTTCTCACTGCGAAATGTAACAAGCAACACATGACCAGTTATTTTGCATCACGCTTTACGAAAGTTACATTTGTTTGCTTATATAAACACCCACTTTTCTTTTTATGTTAGTAGCTAAGTTACGTTATATGTCTACCACTGTTTACAGACACCATTGGAAGTGAGCACAACAAGATTATCTGAACTCGACACGTCAGGTCTGAAATCTCCACAGGGCGTGCTGTCATCTTTTGAGTGTAGAACAGCGGTCCTGTTCAAATCTTCTCTAGAAAGCTTCAGTTCGTCTAATAAATAGAACACAATGGCGTCTGTTATGGTAAGTATGTTTACTTCAAAGTATTTTATTTAGGTAAATTTGAAGCCACGCGCAAACGACACAACTTGGTAAGTTTCTTCTAGCTGAGTCTGATCTAAGAGGATTTGCTGGAGGTGTTTTAAATCGTTGTGTCTCCGCCTGATAATGACTTCCTCCAGCTCAGGACTTACTCTAAGGTCTTTATTGATATCACATCCAGTCAGTCACCAAAAGCGGCTCTTCTAGCTTTTATGCCTTCAACTTAGCAGTGTTAAACAGTGGGGCTGAGTCAAAACGGAACAGCACAGTTCGGCTTCAGGCGTTGCGTTGAGATGTGTGTCCCCGTTAAACCTGTCCCCTCCTGTCTCCCTGCTAAACACAGCTGGGCGTACCGTACATGATATTATGAAATTATTGCTTACGGGATGTTTTATAAATATTTATCCTTAGAAATGTCCATGTGCAAAGATTCAGTGCAAAAACATTTTTGCTTATTTCAATTTACTGTGCTTTTTTAAAATAAAAATTAATTTTGTCCTTGTATATTAAATAGATTTGCTTTTATGGAGCAGTTTTATTTGTTTATTTTTAAATGTGGTTGTCATAGACATAATGGCGATGAATAGACTAAACATGACATGAAATTATATTTTATTTCTAACATGAGTGTAACAAATGTTAAGAATTAAACAAACAACAAAAAGGTAAACACAAAATACACGTTCCATCATGTCAGTCTAAATTCACATACTCCAGTTATGTAAACGAAAGTACAAACAAACAAACAAGTAAACAAACGGTTCTCTTCAAAACTAGATCAAAGACTAATTTTTACTCCTTTTCGCAATCCCAGAAATGCTAGATGCTCTTTTTGTTTTATCTACTCCTCTATTAGTTTTTATTATGCATCTTCTCTGCTGTATATGTTTGCAATTTTATATTTTATCACTCATGGTTTTATTTAAAGCCCCAGTGTGTAATATTTTTACCTGTTTACTACCAAATTCTGTGCATCCAGTGCACAAACTTGTCCTTTTTCATTAATATTTCTCACCAACATCAATTCTAAATATTCCTCTCAGCTTCAAATTTCACATTTTTAATACATAAATTGTGGTCGACGCTCCATGGTCATCCTCCATCTTGAAATACGGTAGCTATTTAGGGACATACGAGCTCTGAGTTATGCGTTTGCACTATGACTGTAACCTGAAAGAAACAGCAGAGGGCAGCAGTGCGCCTTGGAAGCATGGCGTCTGACAATGCAACTAAGAAGAGACGAGACTAGCTGCTACACTGTTGCTGTACTTTGTTAGTTTGAATAACAAACAATGAAATCAAAAGACACATCAAATTAGTCAGGTCTTATTGATTTCCAACACTCAGCAGCTGCATATGGTGAGAACCCCGCCCGCAACAGCTAGACACCAGCCTCCAAGTGTTGTTCCTGACTCACCTCAAGCTGATCATTTCTTTTCTTCATAATAAAGCTCCCAATCCGGTCCCAAAGTATCAGTTCCAAAGTCATTCTTCAAGAAAGTTCCTTCTATTAAAGTCTCCTCTCATACCGCAGCCTGCCGTGTCTCTCCCAACACGGTTCAGCAGTGGTCCGCTAGCCGGTAGCTACGTTAGCATTAGTTACTTTATTTCCACAGCGTGTCCCCGGCTCCAGCCAAACCTCATCGGCTATCCGATCGCTAAACAGCCAGTGGTTGACTTTAGCTCCATCTCGATCTTCACTGCGGCGCACACCGTGTGCCACGATCAGCTGATGGCTAACAGGCAGACTCTTGTTTACTCCGCTGCTCTGATCCACATGACACCGGACGCCACAGCTGATGCCACCCCTCCTCCGTGTGTGAATCGGTGGCAGCTATGCTAGCTTCCTTCAGGACTGGTAGGTTGATATAACAGCTAACAGCAGTGTTTCCCCTAGAAATGTTTACAGCCGTGATGCTTGTTGACTGAGGGGGTGGCGGATAGCGCCGCCTCGTCACGGGCATTTTACGTAATATTAAATAATTAATGCATTTGTGAGGGGAGCGAATCAACCAAAACTGAATTCGGGATTTTATTTTGAAATATGACGACCGGAAGTACGTTTGCATTTTATGTTTAAACCTTTATCTTATATATACAGTCTTTGGTTTAAACGTATCCCGGGCATTCGTGCATTTATTTTGAAATATAACAACCGGAAGTACGTTTGCCATTTTATTTTGAAATGTATCCCATGCATTTCCCGTCCTGACAGGCCTGACAATGGAGGTCGTTCTGACAGTGGAGGTCTGCAGCCAGGTGCTCTTGGAAAATGTTCCTACTATGATATACGTAAGCCCCCGGTTTGCTTTGAAAGCACCCACAACCCTAACCCCACACGTATTTAGTAATAATTTCTTACCTGTCCAGCAACAATGATGCCAATTGCGGGTCTTTTGTCTCAGCATTTTCCACTTCTCAAATGCCGGCAGGAGCGATGTTTATCCTCGTTCTTTGTCTTCGGCGACCAGACTCGAGTTTTGCCCTTTTTGTCGCGCTGGAATAAACTCTTGGGTTCTTTGTCTTGTTTGGGGTCTGGGCTCGAGTTTCGCTGGTGCTTGAAGCAGCTCTCTTCTTGTTCTTGGCTGAATCAGCTACCAAAACCACCTCTCGCTCTACCGCTAAGCTACAGCTAGCAAACAAACGCTGCGGGCGCGTGAGCACGCATGACGTCTTCACGCATTACGCTGCCTCTGGAGGACACTGGGGAAGCCTGCTTGCTCGACCCGAGCAAGATCTTTTCTGTGAGTTTACAGGCCTACAGAGGCAATCACAGTAAAAATGCCAGGGCTCATTCTACAGGACCAGGGCATTGCAGGAGAATGTATGAGGAAGACATTTAAAATTTCTATACTTGTATTGGCTGTTAAACTTCCACATTGTCTCTTTAATGTTTTAATATGCATTTCAGTGTACAGCACTTTGGTCAGCCTAGCAGCTGTTGGAAAGGGCTATATGATGATGATGATGATGAAGATGATACAAATATGTCTGGACTTCTTGAAATGTTGGATGAAAAAAATTTGACACCTTTAAGATAATCTGTTTCTGTGTGGGTTTGTGCTTACAGGAGGATCCCACCTTAGAGAGACACTTTAAAGGACACAGAGACGCTGTCACCTCTGCAGACTTCAGTCCAAACGGCAAACATCTGGGTGATTCTTGGAACTACACTCTTTACAAATACACACTTTACCAGACAAATCTTATATCTATATTGGAACTCATTTTGGGAATAAAACCTCATAGTTCCCTTGTACCAGATTCCCCCCCCACCCCCACCCCACCCCCCCATTTTATTACATTACCATCAACAATTTTTTTTGGGTGTCAGTCTGTATCAATTTAAAGGTGTGGGACACTGATCCACCATTTTTAATGATTACTTCTGATTATAATCAGTCACTCTGAATGTTTCATGCAGGCTGAACATGAAAATAGTCTCCTACACCTATCTCCTGCATTAGCTTCTGATAGAAAATAGACGGTGAAACGCTAGGATTAGAAAAGCCAGACAGAGGCTGTTGTTGGTTTAGCACCCAGCAAACAGCAGAGAACATCTCGGCTAGTAGAAGCTAACCATTAGCATTAGCAACTCCACCACACAGCAGAACTCCTCCAGGCTTGTGTTATTTGTGGAGATAAAACATCAATGTTGCAGAGCAAACAGAGTGAGTGGTAGAGTCGTGTTGCTGTTAGCCAATCAGAGGAGAGATGTCTGAATATCAGGAAATAAGACACCAAATCCTGCCGTCTGAAGCTACTTTCTCCTCTGGCTGAATTCTCCATGCTAAAACAGGCACTTCTGGACTCCCCCCCCCCCCTTGTATGACTTGCAAGGCATTCATTCCTGCTGGAGACCACTTAAAATGCATTGATTGAACGAGTGTTCCACACCTTTAAATAAGTTGTTTTTAGACTGGACTTTCTTTTGTCCCCCTCTAGCCACAGGATCGGTGGATAAGACGCTGATGATCTGGAGTCTGGTTCCCAAAGCGAGAGCCTTTCGTTTAGTCGGACACCAAGATGCCGTCACAGGGGTTCAGTTCTCCCCATCTGGCAGTCTGGTGGCTTCTTCCTCCAAAGACAGAACCATTCGACTGTGGACACCTTCCATGTAAGCATCTATCAGTCATTTAGAATGCATTAAACCACGATGGTGAAGGAGCTATGGGCTGAGTTTTAATTTTTTGTTCATTTTTATGGCAGGAAAGGAGAGTCAACAGTGTTTAAAGCCCACACAGCTGCTGTACGCAGTGTAGCTTTCTCCTACGATGGCCACCAGCTGGTGACGGCGTCCGATGACAAGTCTGTCAAAGTGTGGAGCGTTCACCGGCAGTGCTTCGTCTACTCTCTGAACCAGCACACTAACTGGGTCCGCTGTGCCAGGTACCAGCTACACTCCTCCTTCGATGAGGAGTGTTTGTGTTGTTGTAAAACCTCTGTCCTGCGTGTCAAAGATTCTCCATGGACTAAAACACCTGTCTCCTGTTACTCAACATAAAAGACTGGATGCCTTTCACCTTTTAGTCAGCGTTGCTTGTAAATATATGTTGTGTTTTTCTCCAGGTTTTCTCCAGATGGAAGGCTCATCGCTTCCTGTGGGGACGACAAGTCTGTCCGGCTTTGGGACACGTCTACCAAACACTGCATCAACTGCTTCACTGACTGTGGAAGGTAATTCTTCCTAAGAAGACAAAGGTTTCCTTCCTTTTCTTTTCATTTGCTAACAGAGCTGTATTTTTTTTATGCCAAGATGTGTGCATGCACACAGTCACCTCATAGCTCCTGTCTTATAAATGAACCTTTTCATATAGAACATTGGGACAGATGGTGTTTGCTTTATAAACGATGTTTATGTCCAGCTTTGGGACACCTTCCAAAGGTGTTTATATTTATAAACATTGTTTATAACACACTTTAGAAACTGTTGTTTTAGAAATACTGTCTATGTTTAAAAACAGTGTCTATAAACAAACATTGGCAGCTTCTTTAACATCACTAGCTGGTGTTTACATCTGTGTAACTTTCATTGCTGTGTTTAACAAATACCAAAGATCAATAAATAGCGTTCACAAACACCGACTGTTGTTTAAAACAGCATTTATAAAACTGTCTGGTGATATTTAGGCATCTGTTTGCAGGGAAAACAAAACAAACACTACTATCAGTTCAGATAAACATTGCACGTTCATCCATTTCACATGTTCACATGTAACAGGAGTAACTTCTATATTTTTACGGTATAGTGTAGTCTGCTAATCTGTACAGGAAAAGAGAGAGGAAGTAATGCAACTGAGACTCTATGAGTGGATACTTCATCCTAAATGACTCAGATCAGTATTGGTGACAAAAAGTCTTGAACAGGAAATCCCTAAATGTCATTTGTAGAAATTAAAGTGCTAGCCTTCTCCAGTTCACTGACTCCTTTTTAATTTTGTTTTAGCTCTGCCACGTTTGTTAATTTCAACTCCAGTGGCACCTGCATCGCATCCTCAGGAGCTGACAGTTCACTGAAGATCTGGGATCTCCGGACCAACAAACTCATTCAGCACTATCAAGGTGGTTAATCACAGCTAAAATGATTTGATTAAAGGTGTGGTTCACCGAAAAAACATTTTTAAATGATTATTTCTGATTCTAATGGGTCACTCTGAGTTTAACATGCAGGCTGAACATGAAAATAGTCTCCTCCACCTATCTCCTGCATTAGCTTCTGATAGAAAACAGATGGTGAAACTCTAGGATTAGAAAATCCTGACAGATCTGTCAGGAACATTCATGGACTCACCCATCTTGACTCACGACAGGGAAGGCTGTTGTTGGTTTAGCGTCCAGGAAACAGCAGAGAACGTCTCGGCTAGTAGAAGCTAACTGTTAGCATTAGCAATTCCACCACACAGCAGAACTCCTCCAGGCTTGTGTTATTTGTGGAGATAAAACATCAACGTTGCAGAGCAAACAGAGTCAGTGGTAGAGTCGTGCTGCTGTTAGCCAATCAGAGGAGAGATGTCCACAGGTGACATTTTGCGCAAGTTTGGGGTGAACTTTCACCTATACGCCGACGATTGTCAGCTATACTTGCCTCTGGACAAGGACGGGGATCTCTCTATTAACAATTTCATGGATTGCTTGGTTGAGATCAAAACTTGGATGACGGGGAACTTTCTGCGTTTGAATGAGCAGAAAACAGAATCAGTCTTGTTTACACCTAGTGGTCATACAGATACCGCTGGGATAGACTGTGGGATGTTTAATGGTCAGCTAAGGAAATCAGTGACCAACCTTGGTGTGAAACTGGATAGTGCGCTTTGTTTTGAGACTCACATCAACGGGGTGGTCTCTTCATCCTTTTTTCATCTTCGCCGTTTGTCAAAAGTGAAACCATTTTTATCACGCCATGATCTTGAGACGGTGGTTCATGCTTTTATTACAGTACGCTTGGACTACTGCAACTCGGTTTTATTCGGTGTGAGCCAGGGTTCGCTAGCAAGGCTGCAACTAGTCCAAAATGCTGCAGCTAGATTTTTAGAAGGAATTCGTAAACATGATCACATCACTCCAGTCCTGGCAGCCCTGCACTGGTTGCCCGTTGACATGAGAATTCGTTTTAAGATCTTTTTATTGGTTTTTAAAACCCTGAATGGTCTTGCACCACCTTACCTGGCATCTTTACTCCAGCCATATGCCCCAGCTCGGTCGCTTCGTTCTGAGAATAACCTGTTACTCTCCGTTCCGAGGTCACGCCTGAAGACGCAGGGAGATAGGGCTTTCGCCATAGCTGGCCCAAAGCTCTGGAATGACCTTCCACTCTATATTAGGGCTTCAACTTCTCTGGCGGTTTTTAAAGCAAGACTGAAAACTCACTTTTATGATCTGGCTTTTAACTAGTCTTATTGTTTTTATGTAACTGATCTTACTGTTTTCTTGGTTTTTATCCTGTTTAAATTGTTCGCTGTTTTGATGTTTTTAAATGTTATTGATTTTCACTGTTCTGTAAAGCGCCTTGGTGGCATGCTTTGTCTGTAAAGCGCTATATAAATTAAAGTTGAGTTGAGTTGAGTGAATAAGACTCCAAATCGTGTTTTCTGAAGCTACTTTTTCCTTCAGCTGACTTGACTTGTAGGCTACTCCCTGAAACAGGCACATCTGACCCCCCCCCCCCCCCCCCCTCACCCCCCCCCCCCCCCCCTGTACGACCTACAAGGCTTTCATTTCTACTAGAGACCACTGCAAGTGTATTGATTGTAGGAGTGAACCACACCTTTAATTTCCTGAAATGTTCTGTTTCCCTATAATTGTAGCAGGATTCGTAATTCTTAGGCATTTGGGCTTCATTGTGCTCGTTTAAACTGTGACGTTTCTTCTTTGTGCTTGAATTGTGTTTTAGGTGGTTTTAGCTTTTTGTGTACGTTTTAGTCCACAGTGCTGGGATCAATAGTTTTTCCTTCCACCCATCCAACAACTACTTAATCAGTTGCTCCAGCGACAGCACCGTTAAGATTATGGACCTGTTAGAAGGACGCCTCATCTATACTCTCCATGGACACAAGGTGATGCTGCCACACAGTCACACATCCAACACGCTCAGATCGCTGTCGGCAGTCTGAAAATAGTTTATATCTTAGTTTTGTATTATTAACACAGTTTTCTCCATGTTTTAGGGAGCTGTGATCACAGCGGCCTTCTCCAGGGCTGGAGATCTTTTTTCCTCTGGTGGAGCTGATAGTCAGGTTGGTGCTTTATGACTTCATAGGGACTGTTTTTCCCTTTTAACCCTGCTCAGACTTCAGTCATTTATAACACAAGAGGTCTTCGGGAGATTTTGTTCTACTTTTCAATCTATTTATTTTTCACCAGATATTTTATTTTAGAAAAACTCAGGAATTGCTCCTTAAAGGTCAACTTTACTCATATTTTAATACATCTGCAGTGGTCTCTAGCATGAATCAATGCCTTGTAAGTCGTTCTCTGGGACAAAAAAGCTCCAGTGCACCTGTTTGAGGAAATCAGCTGGAGGAAAAAGTGGCAGAACACGATAGGATTTGGAGTTTTATTTCCTGATATTTGGACATCTCTCCTCTGATTGGCTAACAGCAGCACGACTCTACCACTGACTCTGTTTGCTCTGCAACGTTGATGTTTTATCTCCACAAGTAACACAAGCCTGGAGGAGTTCTGCTGTGTGGTAGTTTTGGCGTTTACATGATCATAGAGCACAATGTTCTGTGACTCTTCAAAAACCAGTAAAAACCCTCAAAAACGCTGGCAGTCAGGGGCTTTCTGATCAGAAAACGGCTGGCAGTCAATGAGTTAACTGCAGTCCGAAGTGTGCGGATTTTTTCCTTTCCAATAATTGTGCGTGAATGGGTGAATGACTGTGTTGTAAAGCACCTTGGGGGGTTCTAGGACTCTGGAAGGCGCTATATCAAATACAGGCCATTTACCATAAAAAAGGAAGAGTACAGAAAACCAGGGCAACATTGGACATTGTTCTGGTTCTGCTCATGGGCGCCCTCAGAAATTTTTGACAGGGGTGGCCAGACGGGGCCAAAAAAACTTTGGGGTGGCACACCAAATTGGTCCTTGTGGTAACTCTGGGAGAGTTCAGCCTGTGGTGATACATTTCATTGCTCCTTTATTCTTTTTTTTTTTTTTTTTTTTTTTTTTTTTAATTAAAAACAATATGCATCCAAAACACTTAAATTAAATTTGAGAAATACAAACATTTCAGAAAAATACATTTCAGTTATTTGAAATGTTATTTCAAAATTTATTTTAGAACTTTATCCATCCATCCATCCATTTTCTCCCGCTTATCCGGAGTCGGGTCGCGGGGGCAGCAGCTTAAGGAGGGAAGCCCAGACCTCCCTCTCCCCAGCCACTTGGGCCAGCTCCTCCGGGGGAATCCCAAGGCGTTCCCAGGCCAGCCGAGAGACATAATCTCTCCAGCGTGTCCTGGGTCTTCCTTTGGGTCTCCTCCCGGTTGGACGTGCCCGGAAAACCTCACCAGGGAGGCGTCCAGGAGGCATCCTAATCAGATGCCCGAGCCACCTCAACTGGCTCCTCTCGATGTGGAGGAGCAGCGGGTCTACTCCGAGCCCCTCCCGGATGACCGAGCTCCTCACCCTATCTCTAAGGGAGAGCCCAGCCACCCTGCGAAGAAAACTCATTTCGGCCGCTTGTATCCGCGATCTCGTTCTTTCGGTCACTACCCAAAGCTCGTGACCATAGGTGAGGGTAGGAACGTAGATCGACCGGTAAATTGAGAGCTTCGCCTTTCGACTCAGCTCTCTCTTCACCACGACAGACCGGTACAACGCCCCCATCACTGCAGATGCAGCACCAATCCGCCTGTCGATCTCACGCTCCACCCTTCCCTCACTCGTGAACAAGACCCCGAGATACTTAAACTCCTCCACTTGGGGCAGGACCTCGTCCCTGACCTGGAGAAGGCATTCTACCCTTTTCCGACTCAAGACCATGGTCTCGGATTTAGAGGAGCTGATTCTCATCCCAGCTGCTTCACACCCGGCTGCGAACTGCTCCAGCGAAAGCCGGAGATCACGTTCTGACGAAGCCAACAGGACCACATCATCTGCAAAAAGCAGAGACCTGATCCTTAGGCCACCAAAACGGATCCCCTCACCACCTTGGCTGCACCTAGAAATTCTGTCCATAAAAGTTATGAACAGAATCGGTGACAAAGGGCAGCCTTGGCGGAGTCCAACTCTCACCGGAAACGAGCCCGACTTACTGCCGGCAATGCGGACCAAGCTCTGACACTGGTCGTACAGGGACCTAACAGCCCGTATCAAGGGGCCTGGTACCCCATACTCCCAGAGTACCCCCCACAGGGCCCCCCGAGGGACGCGGTCGAACGCCTTCTCCAAATCCACAAAACACATGTAGATTGGTTGGGCGAACTCCCACGCACCCTCCAGGACCCCCCCAAGGGTATAGAGCTGGTCCAGTGTTCCACGGCCAGGACGAAAACCACATTGCTCCTCCTGAATCCGAGGTTCGACTATCCGACGGACCCTCCTCTCCAGAACCCCTGAATAGACCTTACCAGGGAGGCTCAGGAGTGTGATCCCCCTGTAGTTGGAACACACCCTGCGGTCCCCCTTTTTAAATAGGGGGACCACCACCCCGGTCTGCCAATCCAGTGGAACTGCCCCCGATGTCCACGCGATATTGCAGAGCCGCGTCAACCAACACAGCCCCACAGCATCCAGAGCCTTAAGGAAATCCGGGCGGATCTCATCCACCCCCGGAGCCTTGCCACCGAGGAGTTTTTTGACCACCTCAGTGACCTCAGCTCCAGAGATTG
>SSNS01000055.1:123462-164000 GCA_006937985.1 Aphyosemion australe
AGAGCCCAACCCAAAATCCCCAGACTCTGCTTCCATCCTGGAAGACGTGCCGGTGGGATTGAGGAGGTCTTCGAAGTACTCGGCCCACCGATTCACAACGTCCCGAGTCGAGGTCAGCAGCACACCCTCCCCACTGTAAACAGTGTTGGTAGTGCACTGCTTTCCCCTCCTGAGACGCCGGATGGTGGACCAGAATCTCCTCGAAGCCGTACGGAAGTCTTGTTCCATGGTCTCACCGAACTCCTCCCACGCCCGGGTTTTTGCCTCTGCGACCACCCGAGCCGCATTCCGCTTGGACTGCCGGTACCTATCAGCTGCCTCCGGAGTCCCACAGGCCAAAAAGACCTGATAGGACTCTTTCTTCAGCTTGACAGCATCCCTAACCGCCGGTGTCCACCAGCGGGTTCGGGGATTGCCGCCACGACAGGCACCGGCCACCCTGCGGCCACAGCTACGGTCAGCCGCCTCGACAATGGAGTCACGGAACATGGTCCATTCGGACTCAATGTCCCCCGCCTCCCCCGGGACGTGTTCGAAGTTCTGTCGGAGGTGGGAATTGAAGCTCCTTCTGACGGGAGACTCTGCCAGACGTTCCCAGCAGACCCTCACAACACGTTTGGGTCTGCCAGGTCTGACCGGCATCCTCCCCCACCATCGAAGCCAACTCACCACCAGGTAGTGGTCAGTTGACAGCTCCGCCCCTCTCTTTACCCGAGTGTCCAAGACATGCGGCCGCAGATCAGATGAAACGACAACAAAATCGATCATCGACCTGCGGCCTAAGGTGTCCTGGTGCCAAGAGCACATATGGACACCTTTATGCTTGAACATGGTGTTTGTTATGGACAATCCATGACGAGCACAGAAGTCCAATAACAGAACACCACTCGGGTTCAGATCAGGGGGGCCGTTCCTCCCAACCACACCTCTCCAGGTCTCACTGTCGTTGCCCACGTGAGCATTGAAGTCCCCCAGCAGAACGAGGGAGTCACCCGAAGGAGCGCTTTCCAGCACCCCCTCCAGGGACTCCAAAAAGGGTGGGTAGTCTGAGCTGCAGTTTGGTGCATAAGCACAAACCACAGTCAGGACCCGTCCCCCCACCCGAAGACGGAGGGAGGCTACCCTCTCGCTCACCGGGGTAAACCCCAACGTACAGGCACCAAGATGGGGGGCAAGAAGTATGCCCACCCCTGCTCGGCGCCTCTCAGTGGGAGCAACTCCAGAGTGGTAGAGAGTCCAACCCCTCTCGAGGAAACTGGTTCCAGAGCCAGAGCCATGCGTTGAGGTGAGTCCAACTATATCTAGTCGGAACCTCTCAACCTCACACACCAACTCCGGCTCTTTCCCCACCAGAGAGGTGACATTCCACGTACCAAGAGCTAGCTTCTGTAGCCGAGGATCAGACCGCCAAGGTCCCTGCCTTCGGCTACCGCCCTTTGCACATCGCACCCGACCCCTTTGGCCCCTCCCACGGGTGGTGGGCCCATGGGAAGGGGGACCCACGTCTCCTCTTCGGGCTATGCCCGGCCGGGCTCCATGGGTGAAAGCCCGGCCACCAGGCGCTCGCCAGCGTGCCCCAACTCCAGGCCTGGCTCCAGAGGGGGGCCCCGGTGACCCGCGTCCGGGCGAGGGAACACTGGTTCCATTCATTTTATTCATCATAAGGGGTCTTTGGGCTGCACTTTGTCTGATCCCTCACCTAGAACCTGTTTGCCATGGGTGACCCTACCAGAGGCATAAAGCCTCAGACAACTTAGCTCCTAGGATCATTGGGACACTCAAACCCCTCCACCACGATAAGGTGGCAGCCCAGGGAGAGGTTAGAACTTTATTTTTTAGTTTAATACATCTGTTGCTGTCTTCACAAAAAACTATGGAGATATAAACTTTTTTTAATGGTGAGCAGCAGAAATATATATATATATATATATATATATATATATATATATATTTTTTTTTTTTAATTCTGATTATTTCTTTACTCATTAATTGTATAATTTTTATTGGGTTTACATTTATGTCTTGATTAAATAAGATGCATTTATAGTTTGTGTGAACATTAATATGATTAATTGACACTGGTCTTCCCTGGGGTGGCCAGCAATTTTCTAGGGGTGGCCATGACCACCCCTGGCCACCCCTTGGGGGCGCCACTGATTCTGCTCCAGGTTTCTTATAGAGGTTCTCTGCTGTGATTCTTAGTATGAACAGTAGTCCAGGACTCATTATTCTGGACATTACATGTCAGAGCCTTTGAGAACCATCATGGACTCTAATGGGCCATTTCCATCAGTAACTGCTCAGCTCATTCACCTTTTCCCTCTATTTTCTCCTCTCCTATATTAACATACCTAAATCTTTTATTGTTCATCTTTCTGAAACAAATGATTTAACTGAGCTTATTTTATTTTAAGAGCATAAACATTTAGAGAGAAACAAACATACAGTCACCATGTCCGTGATCCATCCATGTGTTTAGTGTCTCCTTCAGGTTAATAAGTCGATGGTTCTGGTCAGACGTGTTGTTTGTCCCACAGGTCCTGCTGTGGAGGACTAACTTTGATCGTAAACCCTATCAGGACGTTCTACAACAACACAGCCAGAGGTCCACCCCTGATCCTCCACCACACCTGTCTGACATCCATCCCAGAACCCCCCACCTCCACCACCCACAGCCTACCGCCATTCAGGTCACCTGATCAAAACACAAGTTTTATTTCTAAACATTAACGCTTTGTGTGTTCTTTAGGTAATCTCTGATAGTGGCTTCACATTTTTAATTAAAACAAGATAAAGCTGGCTTAACTGGCTGTTGTGGTCTGCTAATGAGTTGTTTATATTTATTTACATATATATATTTTTAGGAGGATTAACCCTCTTACCATCTCGTTTTCGAGGGGTCCTCCATTACAAATAAAAAAAGAAAATGGCAAGACAGATGAGCAATTTCCAGAAAAAGACAAAAACAAAACTGACAATTAGCAAATTTCCAAGAAAAAATACAGTAACTCATAATTAAAAACAGACAGAATAGTGATTATTACTGTTTCTAATCCAGATGTTAAACTTAACGTCCTAAAGATGTACATATTACAGCCTAATCTAAATGACATAATTGCAACAATACTTACAGGAAGACTGTTTTAATCTAATGGAGCTTAAAAACATTTCTAATTTATTTTTAAAGATCGGATCAGCTGTGAGTTCTAATCAGTGTTGTTGTTATTTCCCTCACAGATCAGTCCGGCTGTGGCAGACACCCGGTCCACTGACCCGCATGTCATAGATCTGGGTCCAGCAGCTCCTCACATCAAGGTAAGCTGATTAAAACATTTCTGTAACTCTTCACAAACATCAAAGGCTGCTCTAAAGGGCAGAACAGACTAACAAGGCAAACAGCAAAAATACACATAAAGAGTGATGATGGGAATGATGGATGAAACAGACGACATCTGAAAAAATATCCTAAAATCAAAACAACAACAAAAAAAACAACGTAAATAGTTGTACAGAATGGATTCTGATGTATGGGTGGTGTCAGAGCATCTGGTGGTTTGACCAGGTGAGGCGGGAAAATACCATGGAGATGGAATGGAATCAAACCAGTAACCGTTTTAAACACCAGGGGGCAGTGCAGACCAGGGTTCAGTCCCAAACTTCACTTAATGCTCTGATAAAACTCATATTCACATTGCTGCTGTTGTGTTTGTCTTACTGAGTTGTTCTCTGGAGAATTTGACCAAATCTTGATGGTGAACTTTCACAGATTCATACACACCACGATTTTCCATGTTAGCATCATTTTATATGAAGTTTTAGTTAGTTTATAATATAGCTGTTTAGTTTTCCACCAAACTCAAATCTTCAATAATCATCATAACTATTAATTTAATCTTGTGTTTGAGTTTCAAACTGAGGAATTCATTTTTATACACACCTTTTATTATAACTGCCTTACCACAAATGTTACACTCCTTAACTAAAATTATGTTTTTCATGATGCTGAAGGTCAGTCTGGAGCTGCAGCTCACAGACCCAACCTTGACTTTGATTAGTTGAGGTTTTCTTATGTTGCAAGGTGAAATACTGGATATGAGTTAGTCTTATCCGCTTACTTTACATGTGTTGATCCCGGATAACGTTTGGGAACAAGATATGGGTGTTATTCTGTCAGAATGTACAGATTTATTGAGTATTAGGGTAATAACATGGGTTTCCTAGAAAGGTTTGGCATACCTGAAGCTGCCGGTGACACATTTGGTGTGTGTGTGTGTGTGTGTGTGTGTGTGTGCGTGCGTGTGCGTGTGCGTGTGCGTGTGCGTGTGTGTGTGTGTGTACAATACCGGTCAAAAATCTTAGAACGCCCCAATTTTTCCAGTTATTTATTGCAGTTTAAGTCATTCAAGTCCAATGAATAGCTTGAAATGGTACAAAGTTAAGTGGTGAACAGCCAGAGGTTTTAAAAAAAAGGTAAGGTTACTCAAAACTGAAAAATAATGTACATTTCAGAATTAGACAAAAGGCCTTTTTCAGGGAACACAGCTGTTCTGCAGCAATGGAGGTTGATCAAGCCTTGAAAGCTGGTGCTACTAATTCCCACAGGTGTTCCAACTTTGCTGGATTACTTACAACCCCCTCTGTCTGCATAAAAGCAGTGTTGGAACACACTGTTAGCCTAGTGAACTAGACCAAATTCTTGCTTTGCAGAGTTTGGTCTAGGCACGCTTCATTGGAACCCTTGCAGCCTGCTCCGCTGCTGTGGCTGTCCAATCACAGCTCGCTATAGTTTTGGTTGGGCCAATCACAGCGCTCTATTATGTGGGCCAATCACAGAGCGGGAGTAGCCGATGACATCAGCGCTGCGGCCGCGAACCCAAGCAACATGGCGGCAACTCAGGAACACGTTCGTTTGAAACGGCTTTGTCATCAACATTGGATTATTTAGACTCCAACGTGCGTGAGTCTGTCAGCTATACTTAGCAGCTTCTTATTTTTATCAAACAAAGTACACCTGATATTCGCATGTTTTTCATACAAAAACGACAGAAATCATTGATGTTAGACGCCATTAATGCCTCCCTCTTTTCCGTCGCTGTGATTACGTCATGTTGTTCGTTACTCTGATTGGTCCTAGTGCTATCCAATTGCGTGCTGACATTTTGAAAGACAACCGTAGATCCCGCCTCACGACTGAGAGCCATCAATGGTTCGTGGCCAGACTATATATTCACATATATAGGATGGCTTGCCAGGCTAACACACTGTGGTACTATACTAAGCATCAGTTGAACAGTATTGTACTGCAGATAATAGTGTGTTGCTACAAAAATGGTGAGAAAAAGGCAATTAACAATGGAAGAGAGACAGACCATCATAACACTTAAAAATGTAGGTCTTTCCTACTGAGAAATTGCAAAGAAAGTCAAGGTGTCAGTGAGTAGAGTTTCCTTCACCATCAAAAGGCACTCAGAAACTGGGGCCAACTCTGACAGGAAGAGGTCTGGCAGACCCAGATTCAGATTCAGATTCATTTATTAATGACCACACAACACGTTGGTGGAATTTGTTTCCGGAGGAGCATGACATGCTCACAACTCTGTGTCTACACATAAGCAGACAGGAACAAACAAGAATACAAAATATTAAGCAGTTAATTGATTTAGTGACTGTATAGCTGTTGGGAAAAAGCTGTTTTTGAATCTAGTTGATTTTGTTTGTAAAGACCTGTAGCGTCTTCCAGAAGGCAGTAGTGTGAACAGATGATGTGCAGGATGAGAGGGGTCCGAGGTGATTTTTCCTGCCCGTTGTATGATGCGTCTATGGTAAAGTGTGTCAATGGAAGGTAGGGTATGACCTATAATTTTAGATGATTTATCTGTTATGCGTTGTAGTTTTTTTACGAGTTGGAGTCCAAATTACCATACCAGACAATTATGGATGAGGTGAGTATACTTTGAATGATAGAGGTATAGAACTGTACAAGGATGCTGTGCCTTACCCGAAATTTTTTTAGTTGTCTGAGAAAAAAATAATCTTTTATTGGCTTTTTTGTAAATCTGTTCTGAGTGCTGTTTCCATTTGAGGGAGTTACTGATGTATGTGCCCAGAAACTTAAAGGACTCTGTAATAGTGACATGTTGTGTGGAAATAAGGATGGGTGTTTTATGAGTAGGAGAGCGTGAGAAATCCACTATAAGTTCCTGTGTTTTTGGTATGTTAAGTTGGAGGTTATTGTTTTGGCACCAGGTGACTGCTTGGGTGACCTGTTCATGGTAATGATGTTCGTTATTGTTAGAGATGAGTCCGATTATGGTGGTATCATCTGCATATTTGAGAATGGAGACTGAGTTATGAGTAGATGTGAGTGTATCTGTGTAGATGGAGAAAAGCCAAGGGGATAGAACACAGCCCTGAGGGGCACCCATGCTGAGGGTCAGAGGTTGTGACAGGAGGCCACCCATCCTGACTCTCTGTGTCCTCTGTGACAGGAAATTAAGGATCCAATGGGAGAGAGTAAGACCTATATCCATATCCATGAGTTTCTTGAAGAGGTTGACTGGATTGATTGTATTAAATGCCGAGCTTAAGTCAATAAATAAAATGCGAGCGTAAGTGTGAGGGGATTCCAGGTGTTGCAAGATGTAGTGAATGGCGAGATTCATTGCATCTTCAATAGATCTATTAGTCCGATAAGCAAACTGGTGATTATCCATGGACGGGGAGGTGAGTTCCTTCAGGTGTGTCAGTATGATGTGTTCAAAAGATTTCATTATAACAGATGTGAGAGCTATAGGCCTGTAGTCGTTGAAGGTCAATATTTTGTTTGATTTGGGGATCGGAATGATAATAGAATCCTTTAAGCACTTGGGAACCATACACTGACTGAGGGAACTGTTGAAGATGAAGGTGAAGATTGGGGCTAGCTGTGCTGCACAGTGCTTCAAGACAGCTGGGCTTACACCATCAGGCCCCGCTGCAGGCCACAACTGCATCAGAGGACAAGTTTCTGAGAGTTAACAGGTTGCGTGATAGGCGGCTCACAGGACAACAGCTTCAAGCACAGCTTAATAGTGGTCGTAGTAAGCAAGTCTCAGTTTCAACTGTGAAGAGAAGACTTGGAGCTGCAGGTTTGACAGGACGAGTTGCAGCAAGAAAGCCACTGCTAAGACGTCAGAATAAGAGAAAGGCTTGCCTGGGCCATGAAACACCACCATTGGACTACTGAAGACTGGAAGAAGGTATTATGGACTGATGAATCCAAATTTGAAATCTTCGGTTCATCACGCAGGATCTTTGTACGCCGTGGAGTAGGTGAAAGGATGGTTCCACAGTGTGTGGCATCAACTGTCAAACATGGAGGAGGAAGTGTGATGGTCTGGGGCTATTTTGCTGGATCCAGGGTTGGTGACTTGTACAGAGTGAGAGGCACCCTGAACCAAAACGGCTACCACAGCATTCTCCAGCGCCATGCAGTACTCTCTGGTATGCACCTAGTTGGTCAGGGGTTCATCCTACAGCAAGATAATGATCCAAAACATAAGTCCAAGCTATGCCAGAACTACCTCAGGACAAAAGAACAAGATGGTAAGCTTGAAAACATGGAGTGGCCAGCACCGTCTCCAGACTTCAACCCCATGGAGCTGGTTTGGGATGAACTGGACAGAAGAGTGAAAGCAAAGCAACACACATTTATGGGAACTTCTGCCACAGACATGGGAAGAACTTTCTGAAGAATATTAGATTTCTATTGTAGAAAGAATGCCACGAGTGTGTTCAGCTGTTACATCTGCCAAAGGTGGCTACTTGGATGAGTCAAAAGTTTAGAATACATTTTGGTCTATAAATTGATTCCATGATTTCTTTTTTAACTCCAGTTGCTTATTTGTACTATGCTTTCATTTCAGAGTGCAATGTGACATCAAACTGCATCATTTCCTATAAAAAACTGGAAAAATTGGGGCGTCATTTTGCAGAATATATATGATTTAGGGGTCGCGCTAAACATTTTTGTTGTCCATTTTTAAAAATTGATATTTAGAGTGCCCCAGTGACATAAACAATGCAATTAAACAGTTTCACCTGATGTGGCCCACACCTTCCTTCTGTTGCGTGTAAACCTGAGCTGTGCACCTGCTTGTGTGTAATCAATGTCTGAAGGGGCTATAGTCATGAGGTTCTGGACTTTTGCCTCAGACAGACTCATGGCTGTTTAATTATTGTTCTAGAGGCTGAATCCGCGCTCGGCTGCCACACTGGAGACTGAAATAACAAGCACTACTTTAGCCAAAGTTTTAGATTCAGGGAACATTTCTCCAAATGAAATAACCAGAAGTCGGCAAGACTCTCAGAAAGAAGGGTTTCCAGAGCTGGAAAGTACTTGCTGCAGTGGGAGGAAATCCTCCCACATCCACTCTTGAGCACCAGTGGCTCTGCTGCACTGGTGTGTCACAGACACGCTCCAAAGCCTCCTGTCCCCAGCTCTTCAGCAGGCTCACAATAAAGAGATGCAATGAGAATTGTGTCCAAGTGTGAAATAATGCTCAGATGCTCTGATAGGAATCTTTTGTATGTTGATTTTGTTACCTCTGCAATGTGCTCTGTGCATGACGTCTAAAATGTCTGCGCACCTGTGAGTCAGAGGTGTGTGATGTATTTCAATCTGTCAAAATGACCGACAGCCTTCAGATTTTCCCGTCACCGTAAAAAAAAGGCCCAGAAAATATCTGGTTAACGCAACCACTGATGTGAATAAACAGCACAACGTTAGAATAATGTTTGTAAAACAATATGCGTCAGCTCTGTTGGCCGATTAGAGGTGCACCTTCACCAACGAGAGGCATTGCTTTCAGCCTTAAGTATGGAAGTGGTGAGAATGGCTTAAGGTGTGATTCACTTGTCAGCTTCTCGATGGTACTGTTGGATAAAAACTCCAGATTGTAGCTTTAATTATTGAAATATCAAGTTTTTGACAAAGATTAATGTGAGGAAATAATTACTTTAAATTGACACTACTACTACTATCTCAGCTAAAATCTGGTTAGTTTTTGTGTTTTTATCTGCTCATAGTCTGAGGTATGCTTTAAAAAGAAAAGCCCTCGCACTTACTGTTGAGTGTTGTCCTACTTCTGTCTACAACCCTGCGTCTGCCTCCTGTGTGGGAGGAAAGTGGTGAATGGATCGAGCCAAGTGGAAGTCATTTAAAACGAGGACAGTGGTTTTGGTTCTAGTCTCCAGTAAAGGGACATAAATCAGGATGTCCACATGGACCTGGACATTTCATCTGTGGATGAACGGAAAAGTTTTGTGAAACCTGTTTATGGACTCTTCTGTGTCAAAAATAACAAAATGATCAACCATGCATTCATACATCTTTATCTGCTTTGCTGCTGGTTAGTTGGGATTTGTTTGATACACCAAGAAGTGTCAGAATTGTCTTCTTGCAACTGTTTTCCTGTTTTTGTCCCTTTTTTCTGTCTCTGCTGAGATGGCATGTGTGTGTGAACCAGAGGTGGGAGGGGGTTTAAACATCAGAGGGATGGGGTGAGAAAGCAGGAATCCACGTGCCATTTCCTGGGCCCCTAGGGGCCCTGACCAGAGAGATCTAATAATAGCTGAGCTGGAGCGCGGCGTGCTTGCCTAACCCACTGTGTCAGCTGCACTTGGTGCATAAACATCAACTCTGTTCTTGCTAAAAATAGCAAGAAATTGTTGGTCCCTCACATGCACACTGAACCCACTGTCAGTTCTTCACCCAGCATCCACATTTGAGACATACAGACCCCAGCTCAGGTGTCCCAGCTGCATGTCTCTGCATGTAAATTTACATGCTGCACCTGGATCAGTTAACAGGAAGGTGAGTTTGTGAATGAGCTTCTCAGGAGGAGACAAAATGTCATCATGTCTGGGTTGTGTGTGTGTGTGTGTGAGGGTCATTCGTGTTTGGATGGGTTCAGCAGGGAGCCCCCAGTGCTCCTCCTGTCAGCTCGGATCAGCTGATATCCATCACTCCTCTCCTCCTTCTCCTCCTCTCTCCATCCCGTCTTTCCCTCTGGTTATTTCATTCCCTTCTCACTGATGTGCATGTACTCAGAGTGCTTTCCCTTCCGCTCTGCGTCCGTGTTTCCCCTCCAACACCCTAATGGGTTCATGCGTAGGCGGAAACATAAAGATAAGGGATAAGAGAGCCTGACAGATAGATGGAGAGAGAGGGGAGGTGGGTGTAAACGGCCTGAGGTGATTGTGTGGGTGGTTCGATGGGGATGTTCCTGCACTCAAAGGCCCTGCTGCCATTCACAACCTTTGTGTTCTTAAAGAGGACCAAGATGCTTTTGGGGGTTTTTCCTTTAGTTTAAAGCATCAGATAACCTTTTATGTGTGCATGTGAACATTCTAGAAAGTTCTGGTCTCTTAAGTCCACAACTAGTTAAAAAAATTACATTAGACAGTTTATGACACCTTTTATTCAAGGACAAAATGAGAAAATAGATGCTAAAACTGCTCCATCCAGGATGGCTGTGGAGCCATTCTTGGTGTCTTGGATCATGGACTATTTGACCAATAGGCAGCAGTACATCTGCATGGGAGGATCAGTCTCCAGCATCCTCAGCTGCAGTGTGGGGGTGCCGCAGGGAACGGTATTGTCTCCTGCAATCTTCACACTGTATACATCTGACTTTTGCCACAACACTGCAACTTGCCATAGGCAGACATTTTCTGATGATATGCATCGAAGGGGGTGAGGAGGGGGAGTACAGGCGGCTGGTGGAGGACTTTGTGGCCTGGTGCAACAAGAACCAGCTGCAGCTAAATTTTCAGAAGACCAAGGAAATTGTTCTGGACTTCAGGAGGAAGCTCCTACACATCAGGCTGTGCTTCTAGAGGAAGACAGCGCTGAGATTGTGCCATCATATAAGTACTTGGGGGTAGTGTTAGACTGGTCGGTGGTTTGGTCGGTCGGTGGGTGGGTGGTTGGGTCGGTCGGACGGTCAGTCGGTGGGTCGGTCGGTCTAGAGTGGTTGATCAGATGCAACTTCATAAAATGTGCCTAAAGTGAAGCTGTGGTGAGGTGTGGGTGAAGGTTAGTTTTACTGGTGCACCTATAGTTACTGAAGGTTTAATATTCAGTGTAATAGACGTTCAGCACATCTTTCTAGTGCTGTTGATAAAATATAACGCTTTAAAAAGCAAATACTGCTCTGTGTTGAAGAGGTAAGGAGATAGCAGAAGCTTCGGTTTGGTTTCTTCACCATCTCTTGTGTCCCCGTGGATATTAACAGGGACACCAGTTCAGCCGGATGAGGTGTTCTTTACCAGTGTTTCTCCTCTGTGTGTGTGTGCGTGTGTGTGTGTGTGTGTGTGTGTGTTTGAATGCGTATTAACACTAAAGGCCCTGTTCCCAGCCCTCTCCAGCTTCCTGCACAGGGGAAATGAAGGATATTGGATGACTGGGAGTCTGATGCCAGATTTAAGTGCTGTAGAGGATATCACAAGTGAAAAGACACGATGGAAATGAGACAAAGATAGTAACAGCTGGGGGAAGTGGGGGTTACTTTCCAACAGAACACACACACACAAACAAAAATAGACTGCTATATTCAACCACGCCTGCAGCCTTGCACTTTCAGTCTTACAAGATTGTCTGAGAATCCCTCTGAGTTTCACACACTTGGCTTGCAGCGTGTTTATTTATAAATGTATAAAAATAGATGAAGCCATTTATGTAATATTCATGTTTGCACTGAGCATACGTTCTTTTCTAACGCTGAATCATATGTCTTCAGAATGAATCTAGCAGTGAGGCTGTGTGATTATGTAAAAAATGTCTTCTGAATGAATCTAGAGAAATCTGCTTGTTAATCAGACTTTGTTGGGTTGTGATGTCCTCTTTGTCTTTTATGACTTTATCTGCTACTTTACATCTCAGGAAACATGAAAGAAACTGGTTAAATAGAAAGCTTTAAAAGTCTGCCCACTTGCATCTACTGTATGTTTTACTTTCCAAGTACAAACTAGAATTGGTGATTTAACTCCAGCAGCATTCAACTAAATGTGGTGCGTCATAATTTCGGTCAGACCAATGTTTCTGTTTTTTTAAAGGTGTCCAAGAACAAGTTGTTTTTTTACAATAAGAAACTGTTCTTTGGGCCGCTATACAGAATATGCCACTTTGTTAGGGCTCTAAATGGCCCAGGAGCGCTGATAAATGACCAAACACAACCCTCAAAGACCACAAGCTGTGGATCTATTATGCATTCATTCAGTCTGGATATTCCCAGTACATCCTGGAATGTTACACGTGTACTCCGTCATTCTTCTTTGTTGTTTTCCTCTTGTCCAACAATGACATTAGCAGTAGCTTAGGCTAGTATTGTTCTGCAGTTATTATTACCGTGACCATCATCCATTCATTTTATTCCGCTTATCCGGGGTCGGGTCGTGGGGGCAGCAGCCTTAGCAGAGAGGCCCAGACTTGCCTCTTCCCAGCCACTTGGGCCAGCTCCTCTGGGAGAATCCTAGGGCATTCCCAGGTCAGAAACATAGAAACTCCAGTGTGAACAACTCCTCCCAGTTGGACATGCCCAGAATACGTTTCCAGGGAGGCGTCCAGCAGGCATCCTAACTAGTTGTGGAGGAGCAGCGGATCTACTCTGAGCCCCTTCTGGATAACCGAGCTTCTCACCCTATCTCTAAGGGAGAGCCCAGACACCCTACAGAGAAAACTCATTTCGGCCGCTTGTATCCACGATCTCATTCTTTCGGTCACTACCCAAAGCTCATGACCATAGGTGAGGGTAGGAACGTAGATCGACTGGTAAATCGAGAGCTTTGCCTTTGGCGAGGCAGGAGGACTTATTATTATTAGTGTCTTTTATCATGCTTGAGACCTAAACCAGCTTCTAGCCACGAGGGGGCAGGATTCCTCAAACTAATCAACCGAAAATAATTGCGAATCACTGAGTTAAAGGAACAATTCAGCTGTTCTGAAGTCTGTTTCTGTGTAAAAAGATTGAATGATTACTGTTTTCTTCATTGTAGATACTTTTGTGTGTGGAGAAATAGCCCACGAGCTAACGGCTAGTCGTAATGTAGCCAATGACTGTTAGTGATAAACTGTGAACAGTTTCTAAAATGTCTGGAAATGGTCAATAGGGTTTTAATTTTCTGCATGAGTCACACGGCCTTGCTTTATAGGGAGAAATTATACGAGACATTTCCAAGATGAAAATAATGCATGACAGTCACAACAGAGTTGTAGACGGTGTAATATGTGGCACATGACCTGGCTGTATATAAATCGTCTAAAAGAGTCACACATACCCATTCAGTGTGACTCCATGCAACATTTTGCAGTTTTTTTAAATTCTTTTGTAATTTAGTGTCTCCATTGTGTCAGTGAGGTTTATTGTACAGCACTCTGGTCAACATTTTCATTCGATTGTAAATGCAGTTGATTTGATTTGTGTGAAATACATTGAAGAAAAATGATCACTAGTTCTTAGTCTTGTCTAGAAATCAGATTTAGACATTTGAATATCAAGTTTGAGAACCTCAGATTGTTATTTTTTGGTGTGTGTGTGTGTGTGTGTGTGTGAGTGTGAGAGTGAGTTTGAGAACTAAGACTGTTAGGCACTCCAAGTGTTGAGTTGTTCATTCAGTCGAAGGGCTTTTCTCCTTGCTTGTTCCCTTCACTATCTCTCCATATGTAAGCGCGCTCTCTCAAGGGTACAGCTTGTATCCTCGAGGCCTCTGGTGGGAGCGAGCTGACAGTCAGTCCTTGCACAGGGCTAAAAATAGCCAGGCAGTTCTATTTACAGGTATTACCGGGACACCTGAAAGGCAAATGGTGATGTGTTGCATTTTGTTCTCTCCTTCTGGAGAGACCTGTGAAGAGTCTTGAATGAGAAATAAAAATAGACATTGGATAGGAGAAAGGAAAAAAAAACACGAGACTTTAACTTATTGCTCTAGACTCTTCTGTAAGATTTTGTCTTAGATGGATGGATGGGTGGATATATAGATGGATGATAGATGGATGTAGGTTGCACAGTGTTCAAATGTTTGAATTCTGGCTGGCTTCCAGAATGGAGTTAATTACTCTTCATGCACGCATTAATTTTATATTTGTAATCCGGTTTCCTCCCACCGAAACGTCCATGTTAGGTTAATTAACTGCAATGATGTCTCAAAAAATTCAAGTTGCTCTAGATCAGGGTAGGGAACCCTGGTCCTGGAGAGCCACTATCCAGCATGTTTTAGAGGTTTCCCTGCCAATAGTTTACTTGCAATTAAACACTAATTTAATGGCACTATTGCATTTAATAAGTGTAAGGACAGACAAGTGTATTTCCTTTATACAAATGTACAGTGGGGCAAAAAAGTATTTAGTCAACCTCCAATTGTGCAAGTTCTCCCACTCAATAAGATGAGAGAGGCCTGTAATTTTCATCATAGGTATACCTCAACTATGAGAGACAACATGAGAAAAAAGATCCAGAAAATCACTTTGTCTGATTTTTAAAGATTTATTTGCAAATTATGGTGGAAAATAAGTATTTGGTCAATAACGAAATTCCATCTCAGTACTTTATTATACACCCTTTGTTGGCAATGACAGAGGTCAAACGTTTTCTGTAAGTCGTCACAAGGTTTTCACACACTGTGCCCCCATGTATATTTATTATTTCAACAATCTAAAACATCACAAATATTGTCCAGAAATTTCTGCAGAAATAAACATTATCTTCATGTTACAACCTTATTCAAAAATGGATTCAACTCATTTCTATCCTCAAAATTCTACACACAACACCTCATAATAAAGTGAAAACACGTAAGTACGTGAGAATTCACAGCCTTTGCTGCACCTTTGGCAACAATTACAGCCTCAAGTCTTTTTGATACCACAAACTTGGCACATCTTTCTTTGGGCGGTTTTGCCCATTCCTCTTTGCAGCACCTCTCAAGCTCCATCAGGTATAATGGGAAGGGTTGGTACACATTTTAAGATTCCTCCAGAGATGTTCAGTCAGATCCAAGTCTGGGCTCTGGCTGGGCCACTCAAGGACGTTCACAGACTTGTCCTGAAGCCATTCCTTTGATATCTTGGCTGTGTGCTTAGGCTGAACCTTTTCACCAGTCTGAGGTCAAGAATGCTCTGGAGCAGGTTTTCATCAAAGATGCCTCTTTGCATTGCTGCTTTTGTCTTTCCCTCTGTTTTGAGGAGTGTCCCAGTTCCTGCTGCCAAAAAACATCCCCACAGCATGATGCTGCCACCACCATACGGCTCGTCAGTCAACGTTGAGCGTCATGTCGGCAAGAGTTGGGAGGAAGTGACAGACAGTGTTGAATCTGAACGCGTTAACTGAAAGATCGTTTGTGGACGTGAACTGAACTCGCTCGTATTTTGGCTGACGAACATTAAAGTGAGCGCGTTCATTCTGGAGTGTGTGTACAGGTTTATGAGCTCCAGATCT
Source organism: Aphyosemion australe (assembly GCA_006937985.1). Classification (NCBI taxonomy): domain Eukaryota; kingdom Metazoa; phylum Chordata; class Actinopteri; order Cyprinodontiformes; family Nothobranchiidae; genus Aphyosemion; species Aphyosemion australe. Next base: position 138,936 of record SSNS01000055.1, read on the forward strand.
CTACGGAGCTAAAGCAGCTAAAACCTCCTGTGAACCATAGACTTTATAAAAAGTAGACCCTGCAATTGTGGCTTCCAATATGGAATAGCGGTCGGTGTGGCATCTACTCTTCAATTTCTATGCTGTGGAGGCCGGACCTCATGATGCGTTCAATTTACCTCAGAGAGCATACAACTGCACATAACATCGATTATAGATGCACCCATACAAGTTTATCTTGTACCACAGCTACGGTTATTACAAGAAGCTGCTATGTTGAACCTCGAAGTTGGATTCAAAAACATTCTCTGACTTAGGGGGGTGTTCCAGTTCATTATTTCTACTTCCGAGAGTTCTTTGTTACTCTGCCATATCTTTGATACTTGCCTGATCGTATGGTAGCTCACCTGTTCTAACTGAATACATTTTTGAAAAACTATGATTTTCTGGGATTTTGTTACACACAAAAATTTCTGTTCTTTAATTCATTCTTGTCCCTGATATGTAACTAATATTACAAAAAAGACTAAAACTATAACTGAAACTAATGAAAACTAAACTGAAACTAAAAAACAAGTTGTAAAAATGTATTAAAACTAAATAGAATTAAAAATTTGACGTAAAAACTAAATAAAAATAAAAACTAATAAAAATGCAAAACTATTAAAACCCTGGTTCAGCGTCTGACAAATAGTCAAAAAACTGAGCAGTACAGCAACACCATTTTTGTGCTGAGTTGTGTTTATGTGAAGCATACAGGTTACCTCACTCTGTTTACTGATCCTCTCATGCTGTTCTTGTGTGGAGTAAAAATCCCCCCCCCCCCCAGCACCGATGAGGGGCGCACCCACTTTCTGTCGCGGCGCTGGCATGGAAACAAAACAACACTCAGGTGGGCTGTATTAACCCACGCTGTACAGAGCTGTTTTAGGCTGAGTAGTGCCCTTCAAAAACCACCTTTACAGACCTCTGCAAGTCAGTGCCTTTCCATTTCTCACCATGAAAACCTCAAGTTGCTTTAGTAAATGGTTCATGCATTAATCGTTGCTATATGCATGTTTAGGTGACTTAACCAACTACTCCACCCAGGACTCTGGTCACATTCTGTTTTATGAACATCCATCAAGTGTGACCCTTAATTCACACAACATGTTTTTAACATGGAGCTAAATGCAGACCTGATTGTTGACGGTGTTCTCAAAGAGAAAATAATGACTTGAATCGCCCTTTTGGCAAAGCTTCAAAGGGTTTTTTATACACAACTCAACCTTAGAATTTTCCACCAATCTCGTTGTGTTCTCTTGATATCATGGCAGCATTTCAGTTGGACTGTCCGTAGGTGTTTTATTGAGACCTTTTCTATGTGGCTAAAGAATAAGCTTCACTGTGTGACTTTGGATAACTGCTGTGAAAGCCTGTGTATGTGTAGTACATGTGGAACTAACAGGCTACCTAACGTCTGGCTGGGTTGCTTGCTGATGCTATTTTCTGCCTTGGTGGAGGCAGAGAGGATGTGGCCCAGTGAACCGCGTAGGCAGATCAGACTCCTCACGGCTCTGCTGCTGGCCGGGTTTATTTCTGTAAAGCTCATCTCGGTTTGCAGAAAAATAAAACATTGATTTGTTCTGCACAACTTTTTTTATGCTTTTCTTTCCCTCTGTTTAGACGGATCCACCTGCAGGCATTGATTGATGCAGGCCAAGGTTAGCCAAGACACGACGGTACCTGCAGTTGGTCATTTAGAAGTTGATTTTTGTTTTGGTTTAATGACATTTTGAACTTGGTGGAATAAGGATGGTTGTATTTAATTCATCAGTTTGTTTGTTGCATTGGCTTTTACAATGTTAATTCTGTTTCAGTTCTCTTTATGTTTAGACTGTACACTTTTAAGGAAGCTAATGTGAACCACCCACCTAACTCGTAACGAAAAAAGCTGAGACTGTAAATTTGATTACTGAGAAAGGAGAGAGAAAGCAGATACGTTTCCTGTGAGTGGAGAAAGCAACAGGCAACCCTCCGGATGTGCAGCTGTAAAACAACACTACCTCCTTCCCAGGTTAAACCACACCATCACTATCTGCTACCCCACCTGTTAAGCTCATAGTCCACCTGTGAGGGAGCCGTTCATATATCCAGTCCCTGGAGAGGAATAACTTGATGCTATTGGTAGCTGCATTTTGCTGTATTTTCTGCCTGATGCTGCCTTAAATTTGATATGATTCGCTTTAATTTTGTTTTCATATTATATTACAAAAACATTGGCAATATATCTTTATGTTTGCTTTGACTGCTAAGTTAATAAAATAAATAGAGGAAGTACATCAACCCCCTGGGTACAGTTTGGACTTATGTACTCTCCAGGGTTGAATATAGAAATATAACAGAATAGCACAGATTGATAGACTATAAACCTGAGACAATATACGACCACTCATTTTTCAGCAGAGTTGAATGTTTATACAGTTAATCAGGGCCGATGGAAAATTGAATCTCCAATCCACATCTAGACAGAATTACCATACCATACCAGGTTTATTTATAAAGCACATTTAAAAACAGCATGACAGCTGACCAAAGTGCTGTACAGTAGCAAAAAAGAAGGAAACTCTGAAACAACAAGATTAAAAAATCAGATAAAATAAATTAAAACATTTAAAACAAACATACTAGAGAATAGACAAGGACACAACTAAAAACCTAAAAAATAAACTAAAAGGTTAGCACGTCAAAAGGTAAGATACCACAGACTAAAACACTATTAAATTATACTCTCTTCTGTGCCATGAGTAGTAGGGTAGCAGCTGGTGTGTTTGCACCACAAAGGTTTTACTTTTTTATTTATTTCAACAACAAACCCACCTTCAAGTGAAGCACGAGGCTCCGCTTGTTTGGACTTTTTCTCTTTTACTAGCTCACGATTCACATTGACATTTGGAGGCCATCTCTCCTCCTGCATGGATCCAACTGTCTGTTGGTGCATTTGACCACTGGTTGGTTAACTGCTGCATGCTATCAGTCATTGCAACAATGTGTCCAGTGTGGGATAACTCATCTATCTTTTTTCTCCTCCTGCCTTGGGCTGATTTGGTGCTCTACACCCATCTAATGGCAGCAATGTGTATCCTTTGCACATTTGCAGAAAATGTGTTCTCTTGTGCAAAATGCCCCCCCCCCCCCATGGATCTGGGGCCCTATGCACAGTGTGTGTTCTGTGTATAGGAAGGGGCAGCACTGACCACCAATGAGATAGTACTGACCTCTAAAGCCCGGACCATACTGTGCAGTTTTCGGCCATGTTAGACAAATCTCTGATCATGAACAGAATCGTGACAAAAAAACTGTGAACATGAGGGTTATTTGCAAATCTGTGGCCGTCCAGTGTGATGGCTCTGCGACTGCTTATTGAGCACCTTCATGACCAAAGTCGTCATTCAGCAGTCTTCAAGCACTGCTTGAAAACCAACGCTTCTGTTAGCAATCGACTAATGAAAATACACCCAGGGAGTGACGCAAACAACTAGCGACGAGAGTAGAATTAGCAACATTAGCAACAGTGGAAGCTACACACAGGAACATGTTGCCCACTCCTTTTTGGATTTTTGTTCAGAGTATAATAAAGAAGTGTTAACGGCAGCGCCTGTTTCTCTCGTCAACATTGTTGTTTTGGTTAGCTGTCGGCTTTTAGTGGCGTATTCTTTTCAGGGGGTTGCGCTTGTGATGTTAGCGCATTCTGCTAGAGCGAGACGTCGTGCAGTTTGGCTCACTGAAATCTTGGACTGTACCTTTCTGGAGTCCTCACAGTGTCACATGAGCAGTCCTGTGTGACAGCCAAAAAACGCAGTGTGGTCTGGGCTTAAAAGATACATGGACTACTCAAACTTTCTGTGTTTAAATGATAGTTAAACCAAGATCATTGTTTTCTCTAAACAAGGATAGTCAGCTTCATGGTCTCAACCTAAAGGCCTTGGCCCCTTAAGAAAAATCACTTTGCACTGAGTTAGGGGTAAAACTGGACTCCACACTAAGGATAGATGCTCAAATTAATGCAGTAACGAGGTCTTGTTACATCCAGCTTCAATCTGATCATGGATTAAGTCAATGCTACAATCTGTAATTCATGCCTTTGTTTTGTCTAGACTGGACTATTGCAGCTATATGCTGGACCGAGTCAAGCCTTATTTATGAGGCTGCAGTTAGTTCAGAATTCAGCAGCTAGCTTTGAATCTGGATTAAAGGGATGGGAACACATCTCCCCTGCCCTGGTCTCCACTGGCTTTCTGTGGAGCTTCGGATCCATGGCAAGATCTTGGTTCAGGTCTAGAAGGCTCTCGCTGGGTCAGCTCCTGATTACATCTCAGTTTTGCTTTCTAAACACGTCCCTTTGAGGTCTCTTCGGTCAGCTATGACAGTCTCTTGGTGGTCTCGACAATAAAAACGGATGACCAGGGGTAACAGTGCTTTCTCAGTTTTTGCTCCTAGACTCTGGAACCAGCTGCCTCTGGAGGATAAACTGGCTCCCTCGTTGCAATGTTTCAAAGCTTGACTTTTTCTTCACCTCTTCTCGCGTTCTGTCCATCAGTGGCCTACTGTTTTTAGTATCTTATTCATTTTTAAAAGGGTTCTTTTAATTCAGTTTTTATTCTGTGTATGTAGCCGTTTTCATTTTGATTGTTTCTTGCTTTTAGATACTTATTTTAGTCTTCACTTTTATCTTTTATGTTGTTGTTGCTTTGTTGTGTTCAGCACTTTGGTCTACCTTGATTAGTAGCATGAAAGCACTTTATAAATAAATACATAATGGTGATGAATGATGAGAAGTTGGACTCATTAAATGAGCAACAGCCATACCCAGGTTCACAGTCAGGTTGAAACATTATGAAAAGAACCTTAGATGTAATATTTTACTTGTACTGTATGTTTGAACTTCTTAACGCTGTAATTCACAGCATACATTGACATCAGCTCATTCACTGTTCTCTCTAAAATATTTAAAAATTCTGATGTAGTTGCCAGTATGTTTGGATCATTCTTCGTGGGCTTTCATGGTTGTTTGATCATCTGAGGATTTTTTCTAAAACAAATTCAACCAAAAATGCTTATTTTTATGCCAGAACGTGTGATTATGGTCACAGTGATTTTAGGATTGTTAGAGCCAGAGCACAAGTGAATTGTTGTTGGCATTAGTGTTAGTTTTGTTTGATTGTTTGTCAAGGTTCAGAAGTAAGGTTCTTGGTTAAAGATGCTTAAGTGCTTCTCGGTGGCTGTCAGCCTGGTATGTGTGGGAACGGAAGGTTAGCTCGTTGGCATAGTCTTAGAGCGTGCATTGTCTTACAACTGGGCTATTAACAATTAGCAGTGGGATTGTTCTGAATGGAGAATGAGTTTCCCACAGGTACTTTTCAGTCTTAGTGGTATTAGCCTAAGTGCTAAAGCTGATTAATGGGCATGTGTGGCCATGCAGCTCACTACAGTCTTTCTCAGAGGTTACTTACTACCTATCAGCTTTGGCACATTTTTTTCTTTTATTAGTTTGTTTAGTATGATAAATTTAATAAGATTCATATTTTTTTATGTAAGTGCCCATTCAGAGTTACAGATGTGTACAAATATATACAGCATATAACCCCAAAAGTACATAGTTTGAATGAAATGTTCCTTCACCTTGTACATTTGACTCTTTGTCTTTGTCCTTTCATCTTGTTTTCTCTCTGAGTTGTTTACTTTTCCAGTAATCTACTGGATTGTGTTTTAAGAGGTAAGAGTATAGATTACCTTCCTGCTCAACAGGTTTTACCTGAGTCCTCCATATGGTACCAGTTCGTCTTTTAAGTGCAACAGCTAAACTCCAGGAAGTTTGGTTTTACTCTAAATCTTAAACAGGTTGCAGAAGAATTGAAAAAAATTTGAGTGCAAAAACACCTACAAAGAAACCGATAATAAATAGTCTAGTATAAATGTTTGATAGATTCTTGGTGACGATATATTTCACAGTAAAAAGAACATCATGATCATGAGCATGAATTATTTGTGATTGTTCCTTGTGATAGGCTTGCTGGAAAACTGATTTAGCACTCATGACCAAAAATGACTTAAAACAAATATCAAGCAGCATCAGAAATGTTTTGGAAAAATCAGCCAATAACAAGCCAAATTGTTCCCTTTTTCCAGCATTTGAAATTGTGTTTTATGAGGATGTGAAAGCTTTCTGGTGTTCTGACGTGCTTATTCTGCATGAATGGTAGTTAAAAACTGTATATGTTTTTTTACTTGTTAAAAATGTTCAAGTGGACTATTGGTGTTGTGGCGTACTAGCTGGATGAATGCGTACTCATGGTGCAGGATGTAATATTTTGTAGTCCAAAAAAACCCTAACCCTAACCCTTTATCTCTAAATTATTGGAGAAGGTTGTTTACCAACAGCTGGTCTCATTTTTAGATGATTTTAACATGTTTGAGACATTTCAGTCTGGATTTAGGGCTGGACATAGCACTGAGTCTGCACGATTGATGGTGATGAATGACATTTATATGTCTTTGGATCGAGGTACTGCTGTGGTGCTGCTGTTACTGGACTTGACAGCAGCTTTTGACACAGTCGACCATAACATTCTACTGGATCGACTGGAACGCTGGGTAGGGATTACGGGGTCAGCTCTTGAATGGCTAAAGTCATACCTCCAGGGAAGGAGGTTTTGTGTGATTGTGGCCAATTCTGTGTCCCCCTGGGAGGACCTGCGCTGGGGGGTACCTCAGAGTTCAGTCCTAGGGCCACTACTCTTCGCCCTTTACTTGCTACCACTGGGCGTAATCCTGCGCAATCATGGCATTAAATTTCATTTATATGCAGATGACTGCCAGATTTATTTTCCCCTGACTCCTGAGATGGGTGGTTCTATTAAGAAACTCCAGGTTTGTCTGGATGAGGTGAAGTTGTGGCTAGCAGCAAACTTTCTCCATGTTAATGAGAGCAAGACCGAGCTTCTTACATTCCTCTCTTCTAGCAAGGGCTGTGTAAGCTCTGCCCCCGATTTGAATGCATTGACACCCTACTTGAAATCTTCTGTCAGAAGTCTCGGAGTTGTAATTGACTGCAATCTTAAATTTGAAAGCCGTATAAACCAGGTAGTAAGAACCTGTTTTTTTTCATTTGCGCCGTCTGGCAAAAATCAAGCCTATGTTGTCTAGGGCGCATCTCGAGTCTGTTCTGCATGCATTTGTTTTATCGCGGCTTGATTACTGCAATTCACTGTATGTCGGGCTGAGTCAGGCAGCACTGAAGCGGTTGCAGTTGGTTCAGAACTCGGCAGCTAGATTTCTGACTGGCTCGAAAATAAACACACACATTACTCCTGTCCTGGCTTCCCTACACTGGCTCCCTGTGGATTGCCGGGCTAAGTTTAAGGTCTTGTTGTTTGTCTACCGGTCCCTTCATGGTGGTGCTCCACCATATCTGGCTGGGTTGCTTCAGATGCATGCCCCTGTGCGCTCTCTTCGCTCAGCTGACCAGGAATTGCTTGTCGTCCCACGAACAAGGCTGAGAACAAGAGGTGATAGGGCCTTTTCTGTCCTGGCTCCTACACTGTGGAATGAGCTCCCACTTGTTGTCAAACAGTCCCCATCACTGCAGGTCTTTAAGAGTCGTTTGAAGACTCACTTTTATCGTTTGGCTTTTATGTAATATGGATTTTTATAATTTTACTGTTTTATTTTCTATTTTATCGTATCTGTTTTGTTATTTTAGTCACTTTTTATGCAGTTTTAATCTGTCCTACTGTCTTTTTGCTCTTGTTGTTTTATGTTTTGTTCAGCGCCTTGGGCTTCTGTAAAGGCAGTGGAAGGCGCTATACAAATAAAATTTGATTGATTGATTGAAAAAAAAGGGATGAATCCCAAATTTTCAAAGTTTCAGTTGGATGTGTCAATCCATTTATTGGGCTTATGGCTCCACCTATTAGTCTTCAATCAATCAAAATAAAAGTGAAACGTACTATGAGATCTAACATATGGATCAACAATAGAAATCAAGAGCTGAGGGTCACAATACTGATCCTGTACTGAAAAATGCATTGATCACATGACCTATCCAATACTCGAGCTGGGATGTAAGCCCTTATAGAGTTGATATGATTAATAAATGAGCATCAGATAAATGTAATCTATATTTTAGGCCGTGTCCTTGAACATAGCTATAGAAAAGAACGGCTGTGTTGTTCCCATGTTACTGTTGTGGTGTAAATTCCCACCTGACTTGCTATATTTGAACACTTAAGTGAGCCTAATGAAAGGAAGTCTCCCATCTATTTTCCTCTTCATGGTTAGTTATTTGTAGAAAGTCCCAACGTTACTCCAGCGTATTCCTTGTGCCACTTAAAAGGCCTGAATCTGAGCTTGTGCCTGTGGCTGGTGTAAAGAAGCTCATGTGACACACAACAAATGTTGTGTTTGAAATGCCTCATGTGAAGCCAGTCGATTTTCGGTCAACAACTGAAGTTTTTAATATATGAAACTGAATAGAGGCAGAATGGAATCACTGTAAGTTTTTCTTAAATTCTTAAATTCAATAATAATAATCAGTAAGACTCGTAATCCTGCCAACTAACTTCTGCTTCCTGAAAATGGAAAGCAAGAGCATTTTTCCCACTGAAAATATCTCAAAAAGCCTTCAATCATACTAGAGACCACAGCAAATGTATTGACATAATGAGTGTATGACTCCTTTAACTTATCTGGGCAACCTTATGTGAGACTTTTTTAATATATTTTTTAGAGATTAATACATTTTTCACATTAAGAAGTAAAGCAAATACTTCTATCTTAATAGATTATCAAGCATAACATTGAGGCCAGTTAGTCATTTAGATATTTAAATGAGACTCTCTGTACTTTGTCTTTTATTGCATTTTTATCAAAGGCAAGCCCTTATTTTTCTAATGTTCTAATTACTCAAAATTACTTTTCAGTTTTTTGTAGAATGCCTTCTTTCAGTGTCTCATTTTTATCTGTGCAAAATATTTTATTTCCATCAGCATCTTGCTTGAATACAGTTAAAATGCTTAAATTTTCTGGTGGATCTTGGAAAAAGATCACTGATGTGATGAACAAACTATTAGAGCAAACTCATCATTCTGTTTGTTTTATCAGTATCATTCTGTCAGATTTTAGACACATATTTGCATAAACTTCAAAAAACAGCTCTAATTATCCGTCATATTGTGATGAATTTTTATGTTATTTATGATAAGTTACAAAGAGCCACATGTTGCAGACTCCTGAAAACTCCTCACTGCACGGGACTGTGTACACCACACCACTCAGCTTATGTATGGGTGTTGTATCTCTGTCAGGATCTGACAGTTGGTTTTGAAATGCCCCAAGATGTTGTGTTTGGAGAAAACCTTTTGGAGCTTCTCAGCTACTCCTGCTACACATGGAGTAAGAATATTGTTGGATCTGTTTCTGGTTCTGTTTTCCAGAACAGGAGCCCAGCGTGAGTATCCACAGGTTTGAAGAGTTTTGTTTGATGTGTTCTTTTTTCCCTTCTGGCAATGCTTTCAGACTGTTGCAAGAGAGTTCTGATGATAATGTGTTCCATTGTGGGATGAGATTCGAAGAGCAGGTATTGATCTGTGTGTGGATTTTCAGTAAATTTCAGTGTTAAGGCTTCCATCTTTTTAATGTGCAGCAAACAGGCTTGATGGTCCACAAAGCCCCCCTGTGGCTGCCAGGGCCCGGGGCAGCTCTCTCTGCTCCCCTCCTGCTTGCACTATGAAGGGCAAAGGCACAGCATGGCCTCCAACAGCCCACTGCTCCAGCTGTCAGTCAAACACACCATCTCACTCTATGCCTTTACACCCCCCACACATTCATCTTGTGTTGCTGCTCAGTGATTGATCCACTAATTACATCTTCTTTGAGGCCATATTTAACCCAATAAGATGGTTTGTTTTGTCAGTTGTTTGGTCACCTGCTGTTAGTGTTCTATCATTATGGATTGTTGGTGACATTTCATCTTGCTGTGTGTTACTACACTGCTCACAAAAATTAAAGGAACACTTTAAAGAAACACATTAGATACATCAGATCTCAATATGAAGTTGCATATCTATACAAATAACGACAGGGCAATGTCTTAGAAACAAAAGGATGCCAAGTCGAAATAAACGTTTTCAGCCTACAGAGGGCTCAATTGTGTAGACACTCTAAAATCAGAGTGAAATGAAGATGTGGCAGGCTAGTCCATTATTTCAAAAACTTAATTTCTGCAACTCAAAATGCTTTCCAGTATCTTGTGTGGCCCCCACGAGCTTGTGTGCATGCTTGACAACGTCGGGGCATGCTCCTAATGAGACAATGGATGGTGTCTTGTGGCATTTCCTCCCAGATCTGTGTGAGGGCATCCCTGAGCTCTTGTACAGTCTGAGGAGCAACCTGGCGCCGCCTAATGGACCGAAACATAATGTCCCACAGATGTTCTATTGGGTTTAAGTCAGGGGATCGTGAAGGCCATTCAATTGTTTCAATTCCTTCATCCTCCAGGTACTGCCTGCATACTCTTGCCACATGAGGCCGGGCATTGTCGTGCATTAGGAGAAAACCAGGACCTACTGCATCAGCGTAGGGTCTGACAAAGGGTTCAAGGATTTCATCTGGATACCTTATGGCAGTCAGAGCACCATTTCCTAGGCAGTAGAGGTCTGTGCGTCCCTCCATGGATATGCCTCCCCAGACCATCACTGACCCACCACCAAATCTGTCATGTTGAACAACGTTGCAGGCAGCATAACGTTCTCCTTGTCTTCTCCAGACTCTTTCACGTCTATCACAGGTGCTCAGGGTGAACCTGCTCTCGTCTGTAAAAAGTACAGGGCACCAGTGGCGGACTTGCCAATTCTGGTGTTCTTGAGAAAATGCCAGTCGAGCTCTACGGTGCTGGGCAGTGAGCACAGGGCCCACTACAGGATGTCGGGCCCTCAGGCCATCTTCATGAAGTCTGTTCCTGATTGTTAGGGTAGAGACATTCACACCAGTGGCCCTCTGGAGGTCATTCTGTAGGGCACGAGCAGTGCTCAGCCTGTTCCGCCTTGCACAAAGGAGCAGGTATCGGTCCTGCTGATGGGTTGTGGACCTTCTACGGCCCTGTCCAGCTCTCCGAGAATAACCGCCAGTCTCCTGAAATCTCCTCCATGTTCTGGAGATTGTGCTGGGAGACACATTAAACCTTCTTGCTGCAGCACGTGTGGATGTGCCATCCTGGAGAAGTTGGACAACCTGTGCAACTTCTGTAGGGTTAAGGAATCGCCTCATGCTGCCAGTAGAGATAATTACTCAAGCCAAAACTAGCACGAGTGGAAAACCAGCCAAAAAAGATCAAGAGGGAGAAACTTGAAATGACCTCCACATGTTAAACCAGTCCTGTTTTGAGGGTTTTGTAATTGTTGCCACTTTAGTGCACCTGTCGTTAAGTCCATGAACACCAATACAGCTGAAAGTGATTAACAATGCCCTCAGCTGCTTAATCAACCAGTAAATTATCAGACAGGTTTAATTGATTTCATGCCAGGCCCAATAAAAAAGTGTTCCTTTAATTTTTGTGAGCAGTGTAGAATAGAATAGAATAGACTTTATTGATCCCACAGTGGGGAAATTCACTTGTCACAGCAGCACCATCACTCAAAGGGTACTACTACCTTCAATATATAGTTTTAGTTACAGTGATGACTGATTCACCCATCAGTAATACGGATGGTCTGTTGGCCCAATACCTCTTGAGATTAAAATGACAAAGCTGAACCTGGTATTTAATTATGTTATTTGGCAAACAAATTTTCCCCCTTTGGCTATGGATGCACAGCCTCAATATGGATTCAAACAGACATAGTACATGGAGAGTATAGACCGCTCCACCGTGACATTGCATCATGTGCAGGATCTAATCACCATATTGGAAGATAAGCTCCAGTGAAAATATCAGAATGAGACCACACAAAGAGCGATCGCTGTTCGTCAACCATAATGGGCAACGTTTGTGCAGTGTTATGCTGCTCCAATACAGCTGATAGACTTCAGAAGTAACACCTCAGAAGCCCTGCAGTTGTTGCTAACCAAAACTGGAACACATATTGGGAAAAACACAGTGGTAAGGCCACCAGAAGCTGAAAAGTGTCTGTCTAGCAAAATTACCAAAACTAATCCCCCATCAGGATAGAATTTGCTTGGATCATTTTGTTGGAGGTATGTTTATCCGTGCACCTGTGAAACAGCTTCAGCTAGATTTTTTTGCATATCAGAACATGTATAAAACAGAGATGTTACCTGCATCAGGTGGTATTGATTTTCAAAAGTATGTAGGACTTCACTGAGAATGCTGTTAAGTAGATTGTTAAAAATAAGAAAATGCTCCCAGTTTATCCCATTTTAGATGAATGCACCATTTTCAGCACCATAGAGTGTGACCCTTTCTCTAGATGGAGTGAGACCATGTGTGATGCAAGCCTACATAACCCCCCCAGAGATTCTTTTATTCATTCATTCATTCATTCATTCATTCATTGATCTTGGCACTCATTCTGGTTATTTCAGTCAAAGCATTTTGCATTTGGTCAGACTATTGACCATTTGCACCTACGTCACCTAATCACGTGGGTCCGCCACATTGATTGGCAAAAGCATGTAAATAGTCAGCGACACGAGTACTAAATAAAGGGGAAAGTAGCACCTGAAATTGGTTTTTTTTGTTGTTTTTTGCGATGTTTAGCCTGGCTTCAACTAGTTCAAGCCCGATCCACTTGTGGGAAGATTTAGTGCACCTAGATGGGGCAAAAGTTACGTGTTAGCTAGCTTACGAATGTTAGCTTACGTTCTCCCTGTTGCTGTTCGCCGATATAAACAAGTTGCCGAGTTTGCCAGAATTCACCTGGCTGGATTTATAACTTTCTCCGATAAACAGTGTTTCACTTTACACCGGAGATGATTAAGAAAACTAAAAAAATCCGGATCCCTACCAGTTTTTGTCGCTGGTGGGGTCACCGGGTTCAGGTGCTACTCGCACACGGGATGAGACGAGACAAGATATCTCATAACGATTACGCTCATCATACTAAATAAATAACGCAATTTTAACACGTAATCCTACATTGAAACAATATTATTGTAAATAATTATCTTGCATTTCATTACAGTGGACGGTTCCGCAAGTCCTACATGGTGAAATATCCATCCATCCTTTAGGATGATCAATAGGTATAAACACATCACATTTATCCCAGTCCCTGTCTTCCCCATGAAACATATAACCGTTAATCTTACCCGGTAAAACATGTTCGCTGCAAGTCCAAAAATACTTTGAGAGCTGCTAGTCCACTTGATCAATCGCTGTGATTCATCTCCGTCCTCAGTCTTCATCAAAGTTATTTGAACAAAAACGAGTTGAGTTTACATCCTTGTCTGTTAGTGCAGCCAACCGCGCAGCCAACTATTATACTGTAAAACCAACTAAATAAAGGCGATAAAATTGGCTTGTTTTGACTAGCTTCACCGCAGTTTCAACGTGTGTAAACGGTCTTTTTGGTGCAAATGGTCAATATTGATCCCTCTGCCTCCATTCATTAAGTTATTTTGGACCAAATAGTTCTAAGGACTCTTTGAAGGTCATACCAGCTGCCAGTCCCACTAAGGAGCCTTTGCTTTCATATCACCAAGAGAACATTATGATTGTGCAACAGTGAGTGTGGCCACATCACCTATGCACCTGACACTCATCAACCACTCAGTTAAAACTGCATGGTGAGTCTTTAATTTTTAAACTATAAAACAGTGTTACCATTAAGAATGAGTACTAAGAGGTAAGACTCAGATGACTATCAGGTTCTTTGTGGCGATAGTTGTACAGTTTTCTTAAAGTCAGATAATACTCAAAGGTTTCATGTAACATTTAAACAAACCTTTGAGGCCATGTATGATTTAGACACAACATTTAGAAGTTACTATTTGATGAGTTCCAGTAACAAAACACTGAGAGATCTTTGTGACAAAATGATATCAAAAGGATTTTGGATGTCTTGGTTGAATTGATTTATGTTGCATTACATTGGCCAAATTTCAATACACAGTTTTTCCTTTTCCAATATTAATAAAATAATTCTTGTACTTGTCGAAGGTCAAGGAATCTTTCTCCCAAGGTTTAAGCTTTGTGCCGTCTTGTTTCCGTGCAGCAGATTTAGATTTTAGCTGGCCTGTAAATGTGTGGGTGAGAATGTTCAATAAAATGTGAGTAATGTTGGTAAATCTTTGTAAGGAGCTTTAAAATAGGTTAATCCTCTGCAAAACCACAATGACGCTCATTCACTTCCTTACTGTGAGGGAATTTGCCCTTGCTGGGAAAGTAGTTGAAGAACTACTTCAACAAGTTTCTGAATTTATCAATGAAAGCCTCATTTCCTGTCCTGTTTAAGGAAGCTTTGCAGTGAGACATTAGTCTATTAAAAAACCTTGTTAAAACACAGGTGCTGGTCATAAAATTAGAATATCATGACGAAGTTGATTTATTTCAGTAATTCCATTCAAAAAGTGAAACTTGTATATTAGATTCATTCATTACACAGAGACTGATATGTTTCAAATGTTTATTTCTGTTATTTTGATGATTATCACTGACATCTAATGAAAATCCCAAATTTAGTATCTCAGGATATTAGAATATTGTGAAAAGGTTCTATATTGAAGACCCCTGGTGCCACACTCTGATCAGCTAATTAGCCTTTCGCCGGCCCCGCCCCCAGAACGGCTATTGTCTAATCACACATCATAGCAACCGTTACTATCGCAGAGCGAGGAGCTTTTCTCCGTTAGAGCTGCCTGCAGCTCAGATCATCTGACATCTGACAGCTCACAGGGACACCGCGTCGCCGCCACAGCTCCTCGGATCCACGCGTCCCCAGACGCCGGACCTTCTCCCAAACTCCAAACTCCTTGTTCCCTGCTACGCTTCGCTGTACTGTAACCCTTTTTGCCTCTATCGGGATGATATTGAGGACGAATTGCTCCAAAAAATGTCGCTGACACGCATCTGTCTACTTCTTTCCATCACGGAAATCTGCGGAGCTGCAGTATTTGATCCACTTATTGTCGGAGTTGGCAACAGTAACTAAGGGGGGCGGGGCTCGGCGAAAGGTCAATTAACTCAAAACACCTGCAAAAGCCTTTAAATGGTCTCTCAGTCTAGTTCTGTAGGCTACACAATCATGGGGAAGACTGCTGACTTGACGGTCGTCCAAAAGACGACCATTGACACCTTGCACAAGGAGGGCAAGACACAAAAGGTCATGGCTAAAGAGGCTGGCTGTTCACAGAGCTCTGTGTACAAGCACATTAATAGAGAGGTGAAGGGAAGGACAAGATGTGGTAGAAAAAGGTCTACAAGCAATAGAGATAACCACACCCTGGAGAGGATTGTGGAACAAAACCCATTCAAAGATGTGGGGGAGATTCACAAAGAGTGGACTGCAGCTGGAGTCAGTGCTTCAAGAACCACCACACACAGACGTATGCAAGACATGGTTTCAGCTGTCACATTCCTTGTGTCAAGCTAGTCTTGAACAAGAGACAGCGTCAGAAGCATCTCGCCTGGGCTAAAGACTAAAAGGACTGAACTGCTGCTGAGTGGTCCAGAGTTATGTTCTCTGATGAAAGTAAATGTTGCATTTCCTTTGGAAATCAAGGTCCCAGAGTCTGGAGGAAGAGAGGAGAGGCACAGAATCCACGTTGCTTGAGGTCCAGTGTAAAGTTTCCACAGTCAGTGATGGTTTGGGGTGCCATGCCATCTGCTGGTGTTGGTCCATTGTGTTTTCTGAGGTCCAAGGTCAACGCAGCCATCTACCAGGAAGTTTTAGAGCACTTCATGCTTCCTGCTGCTGACCAACTTTATGGAGATGCAGATTTCATTTTCCAACAGGACTTGGCACCTGCACACAGCGCCAAAGCTACCAGCACCTGGTCTAAGGACCATGGTATCCCTGTTCTTGATTGGCCAGCAAACTCACCTGACCTTAACCCCATAGAAGATCTATGGGCTATTGTGAAGAGGAAGATGCAATACGCCAGACAATTCAGAAGAGCCACTATCAGAGCAACATGGGCTCTCATAACACCTGAGCAGTGCCACAGACTGATGGACTCCATGCCACACCACATTGCTGCAGTAATCCAGGCCAAAGGAGCCCCAACTAAATACTGAGTGTTGTACATGCTCATACCTTCCATGTTCATACCTTTCAGTTGGCCAACATTTCTAAAAATCCTTTTTTTTTGCTTTGGTCTTAATTGATATTCTAATTTTCTAAGATACTGAATTTGGGATTTTCATTAGTTGTCAGTTATAATCATCAACAGTAAAAGAAATAAACATTTGAAATATATTAGTCTGATGAATGAATCTAATATACAAGTTTCACTTTTTGAATGGAATTACTGAAATAAATCAACTTTGTTGTGATATTCTAATTTTATGACCAGCACCTGTATATCTCATTAGTTTATATCGAGGAGCTGGGATGGACTGCAGCCAGCCACTAGGAGGCACTTGATTTGATTCAGCTCTGAAGTGTCATTGTACCTTTTTCTGAATACTTCCTATAAATATCAGAGGTTTTCTCCTATTACTTGTTTTAACTAGCTGTTATCTTTTTCATCATAGTAGCTTAAAACATCACAACACTCTGCCATAGCATCGGTTTGTCTTGTAAAGATAACAAGCTGTAAAATATTAGTGGTACATTATAGACATATTTTCAAACTTTACAGAACAAAGCAGCATTTTAACTGGTTGTTCTGAGAAAACAGAAACTTGTCTCAACTGTTGCCTTTGGTGACTCCCCCCTCCCCGGCACTGTTTTGGAAAATTAGAAGTACGTTGTTAAGGAATACTCAAGCACACAAAGAGTCAGAAATCAAAACCATTGTCATTTAGCACAAAGTAGTAAGAAAAGTGGAAGTAGAAGGAGGAAGTCTAGTGGGAACGATTTAGAAAAAAGGCTTGGCAATGAACCCAGAGGAACTAGAGTTGCTGAATCATTCATAATGAAAGGAAGGAACTGAAAGTTACAGAACAGATAAAAAAGATCATTGACCTCAGTTATGGGTTTTCATTAGACTGCATGCCTGAGGTCATGTTGTTTGTCCTCTTTTTGCTCTACTGTCATTTTTAGTTTGGGAATTGGCAGAAGCATCAAATGTTAATTCCATTTGTAAAATGTTTATTCTGTCTGACTGACATCAGATGTTATGTTTTGTAGACGTGTCCTTGAGAACAAGGCTAATGCTTGTGTCAGAGTTCTGCTGCTGACCCTTAACACGGACCGGCCTTTCCAAATACATTTGTGACACAAAATAAAACCACTGAGTTTGGGCACCCGGTGCTATATGTATAATAAGAGACTCAATCTGGTTTTTTTTTTTATTGAAGATGTGTTTGAAGGTAGAGACCATTTCTCTCATCCATGGCTGCAGGTGTCATGGCAAAGATGTGGGTCTAGTGTGGAAATAAATAAACTTCATTTTTGTTGCGCATAACTGGAGCAACACAGTGTCAGTACCTCAATGTAAACAGTAACCAGGCATCAGAACTAGAGTGCTGTGTGTGTGTGTGTGTGTGTGTGTGTGTGTGTGTGTGTGTGTGTGTGTGTGTGTGTGTGTGTGTGTGTGTGTGTGTGTGTGTGTGTGTGTGTGTGTTCATGTTAAGTGTTTACACTGATGTCTAGAAGCTAATGACAGGGTATGTGAGGCTTCCACCGGAAACGCTCACTCCAGATGGAGTGTATCTGCTCTGTGGGTGTTTGTGAATTACAGCCAAGTGAGGTAAATGTATTCCTGACACCTAAGATTAAAGTAATGTGATGTTGGTCTTTTATACAACTCAGAGGAGAACCAACATGGTTTAGATGTCTTTTCTAATCTTATTTTAAAGCAGCGGTTCTCAATTGTTTTCTGTGAAGCCTTACTAGAGACCACTGCAGATATAATGATTAAACGAGTGAATCACACCTTTAAGAGGTGACCTTTGCTGTTATGTTAGCTAGATTATTGGTGAATGGGGTCAGTCAAATATTGTCACCTTAGAGTTAAAGTTGTTGGTCAAATTTAGAAAATAGTATTATACAGTACATGAACAAAAGCTCTTGTGGTCTGGGAAGGGCTTGACTGACCGACTTACATTAGACTCCCCAAGTTGCCTATATTCAACACCAACAAGGTAAATGTTTTAAATTCTACTGCCCCTTTAATACTTTTTAAAATGTTTAAACTGACCACCTAGTGACCTTAATCATCAATTAGCCACCATGAATGAGACCTGAAACATCCAGAGGCAGTAAATCGTTATTCCCTGCTGTTTTGTCTAGTAATACCATGTTAGCTTGCTGCTCACATGTACTACAGCACACTCACACACATGCTTGTTTCTGCAGGCAGGATGGTTGTATAACAATTAACTAATGTCAGCACTAAAATAAACACACGCTTGTATATTTCTGTGTTGATCACAAACATGGTCACTCTTTAAATGCCAATAAACATTTTCTCCTTCAGTCTCATTACAGGAGAAGTTGCTGTAATTCTTTTAATTTATTTAAAAATTGTTTTGTAATTGTGGTGCATGCATCTGTTAGCATTTTGCCTCTCCTGTTAATTTTAGAATTTCTCAACAAGTTTAGCTTCCAGCAGCATTTTGGCTTCAGGGGACAAACGTATTTAACAATAACACTATGAAATGTGTTGAATAGATTTTGTACCTTATTACCTGAAGTGGAGGTAACTGAGGTGTTGAATACACCCACTCTCTTTTCTGAAGGAAATTGGCATGAAAACCACGCTTTGACAGCGTTATCTAATACCTACTGAACCAATGTTCTTTTTGTTCTGCCTTTTTTGAGCCATTATATAACAGTCTACATTCTCACCTGTGTGGTGTCTGTCCTGGGGTCAGTTATGGTAAGAGTGGTACATTATGGGACGTGAAACTCAAAGAACAATAAGGAAGGAGTTTTAGGCCTATTTAGGTTAATGAAAAGTTTATTTTCTATATGTTCTCCCACTGCACATTTTTTTGCAATCAAAACAATTAAAAAGGAGATTGTTTTTGTTTATAATCTTCTTTATGAAAATGACTATTAGGTGCTGAGGTTTGATTAATTGGCATCAGTTTGCATGTAATTGAGGTGTACTGAACCATAAAAAATACATATTGAAAGTCCTCAAGCTCTGAACTAAACATTTACATTTAAAGCTGTTATAACGAATCTGAAAAACAAGCTAGGTTTTGAACGCAAACACGGTCACGGAACACTCACCCCTCCCCTCGGGTATCTTCCCTGAGACGCTTCTGCTGGAACCAGAAAGTCGCAATGCTGGACGAAGCGAGATAGCACTAAACAACGGTCATCGTTTTCTAAGTCCAAACGTCTTTTGTTGTCCGTGACTTCAAGTGGTGTTTTTCTTTTTGGGACTCTGGTAGTTTGTCCTAAAGTTGAAGTGGTAGCAGCCGGCTGTTTCTCCTTCTCTGATGTTATTGAGTTATTAGCCGGTCTCGCTGTCAGCAGGGGTAAATAAAGGCCGGTCTCTAATAGTGGCCAGGGCTACGATTAGAAACGTTTTTTTTTTTTTTTTCCCGTGTCCCGAAAGTAGTGCGCCACAAAAGACAAAACTACTGGGGTAAAGCCAGCCTCCACTCGGAGCTCGACGGTAAAGTGAACCCTCACTCGATTTTTCGAGGCGCACGCATACAAAGTTTTACGATAACAGCGGAATAGTGGATCATAATCTCCGGCTGCAAGATGAGCAGAAACGGAACGGAAAATGCTAGTTTGCAGTGATCACTTCATCACAGGTAAGGGTTTCCTAAAGGTTTTTATGGCGTTTTATTGAACAGTTATTTAGAAACGCAGCTACAAAAACAGCAGGTAAACAGTTTGATACTGTTTCAGTGTTTGCAAAAACTTTTCAGCCACGCCTGCCAAACTGTCAGACGTGGGAGCGTCTCACGCAGGACATTTTTGAACCACGTAGGACAGTGTCCTCGCGGGCAGTGAGGTGAAGTCACCGAAGCATGGGAGCAGCAGCGGAGCGCGTCAGGGACAAATGACAGCGAAAGTATGAGCAAACATGAACTATCGTGTGTTAATTATGGTTTTTTTGGTGGCGCCATTTTGATAATGTTACTGTGGCCATGTGCAGGACGCAGCTGCCCGGCGGAGCGCATCAGTAATCGGCGCTCTGCCACTCTCCATCCTCTCCGCCCCAAAAAAGACCCGCTACGCTGAGAGTCCAAATAAATAAATAAATAATGTAATATATGTAGAAACTGGATCTTTTTCCGGGCTCCCCCTGGGTGTGTAAGTTGAGGGCTTCCAGGGGAAGCCAACAAACAGTCTGCAATTTTTGGTTTTCAGGAAGTTTATTTTATTTTGGCACGTTCAAAGAAGACGCACGGCGTCGGTCATATTGTCCGACGATTTCAAGTTTTTCGTCGGACAATATTAAATCACGTCGGTAATGTCCGACTGTCCGACGTGTTTTCGCAAACACTGCTGTTTTCACGTGTCCTCACTGCAAATAGCTTTTAGAGTGCTAATGTTTTTAGCAGTTAGCTGAGTGTTGTAGCGTGGCATTAATACCTTAATAAAATCAAACAAATGTACCAAAAATTTGGATTTAAAAAGGCTTAAAACGTTAGTTATAAGTAGATCCTAGCACGTACTGACCGTTTGCATTAGCTATCATTACGAGTTAATTACGTAACTAAACATCTCATGAGCATAAACAAGACAACGGTCATTTAAAGCTTCTCCAGATCTCTAAACTGTTAACCAACCTGAAATAAAATAGGCTTTCAGACTCATAAAAGGCTTTTGGTTTGCAGTGTAATATGAGATTTGCCACACGAGATAGTTTGTTGTGTCGATCGCTTCAGCGTTGGGTAAATCCTCCAGCGTGTATGAAAAGTCCGACTTTTAAAATGATATGAGTCATAAACTAAAGGAAGATGCAGTTTTTTTCCGTGATATTGCGTCTGTGCCAGCCCATTTAGAACACTCACTTTCATCCGTCACGCTGTGTTTTATAGTAGAGCAAAACACTTCCTGTCCACTGTTTGAGTTCAGTGCCAGGGCAGGGTCACGTGAGTGAAACCCACCAATCATCACTTTTGATTTGCACGTGAGACTTCAGTCACCGCTCAAATAGACACAAAATCTTGTGTTTATTCATTCTACTGGTAGTTTATTTTGCTCAAATTGAAATTCCTGCCTCTAATTCTGGCCTCCTTCCAATAAAGGCCTGAACCAGGATACGCTTGAGTAAATAAAGGCCCGGGCCTGTATTAGAGGATTTACGGTATGATGATGATAAGCATCTTTGATAGCGCCTTTCAGAGTCAGAAGACTCCAAAGCGCTTTACACTACACACCCATTCACACGTTCACACACTGGTGGTGATGATGAGCTTCATTGTGGCAGGCAACGTGGGTTAAGTGTCCTGCCCAAGGACACAACAGCAGCATTCTCTGTTGGGAGCCGGGATCAAACCTGCAACCTTCCGACTACTGGACAACCCACCACTGAGCTGCCGCTGCCCCAGTTATAAAGCATTCCATTTAGTCTCATGTTGTGTAATTCAATTCAGTTTATATAGCGCCAAATCACAACAAGAGTCACACACACACACACACACACACACACACACACACACACACACACATACACAAAAACCTCCAGGTCCCCACATCCTTGATTTTGTACCCAATATTATTACATAAAATAACAGATGGTTAAAAAGAGTAATAAGCCAAACTTCAGTGCTACTGTTCTAGTTATTTTAGGTTATAACTCTTCATTAGCATCATAAGCACTATTTAACAACACAAATGAAAACGATGCTGCATGTTTAGTAGGTATTTTATGAGACCCTTAATATCTCAAAGACCAACGCAGTTACCTACCTTTTGCCTAATTGCAAGTTCTCCTTATCTTAGATAATAGTAAGACATAGTAATAAAACAAACATCTGTTCTTATTTACGTCCCTGTCAGCTGAAGCTGATCTGTTCTTTCAGACTAAAACATGACAGCTGCCTGATCAAATTTGAATATCTGCTTCTAAATCAGAGCTTTTGTTGTTGTGGTGTGTTTTTTTAGACCACAGAGGCAGAGGGTGTTTTGTGCTTTTTCTGTCAAAAGTTGCTGCTGTCTTGACCAACTTTTAATGGTCTTCGGTGTGTTTAGCACCACTTATTGTGACTGCTGTCTGCTTGTGCTTCTTAGATAGTAAATATAGCTCAGACTCTTCCAACAATTTGCCAACATTTATAAATCCAACAATTTCCATGAAAGATAGCGATGGAAAGCTCAAAGGGATGAAATAGTAGGTTTACTACAAAATTAGATAGACAGACAGACAGTAGGGCTGGGCGATAAATCGAAAATTCATTGTTATCGAAATTTCTGACTCTAACCGATATAATTTTTCCCATGTCAATAAATTCTGTAAATGAAAAAAATGTGTGTAGGTGGGAAACGTTCATGTCCCTTTAAGAAGCTGTACCACCTGGAGTCACATGACAACGTGACTCAACGTAATACATGTGACAGCCCCATCTAGTGGACAACCTCTGTTTTTGCGCATACATGTTGTTATCTATTTATCGTTATCGAGGTGAACTCCTCAGTATACCGTGATATTGATTTTAGGCCATATCACCCAACCCTAATAAACAGATATTTATACGCGTGACAGGAATCTGATAGCGTAGTGAATTGGCTGATCAGCAGTCTTTTACTGAATCTAATCGTCTCTACAACTTTAGATTTAACATGAAACTCAATTTTTATCTTTTTTTTTGTCATAAAACCAATGTTTGTTTTTTTACTGGGAAAAAAGCAAATAAGCCATAATTTTCCATAAATGAGGTGCATAGTATAATTTTTGGGGTGAACAAATTAAAACCTCAAATGATTCAATGTTTAAAGGGACACTATGCAACTTTTTCATATTTTTAAATCATTTTCTGTAGCCAGTTTGTGCTAAAACGACCCTTTACAGGGTTATTGAAAGGCCACCCAGCCCCTGTCTTCCCCTGTGGCCAGAATATTCCACTTGCAACTTCACAGTTGCCGGTCCGGTCTGTTGGGACATAGAAAAATTTCAGCTTGACGTACCTGGATCTGCAGTCTGGTTCCAGCATGTTTCCTGCATGTTTTAGATCATGAACACAGCTGATTTGTTTAACTTAGTGACGAATAACTCCCGTAGAAACTATTTAAGGCTGAGGAGACATTTCAGCAGTTAGATTAAGGTGTTAAAAAGACGAACGTGCAGCGAGGAGATAAGTTTTAATTTCAGTTTCACCAACGGACACTAGGGGGTGCTAAAAACAAGCCAAAACTGACTAGTGTCCCTTTAAAACTAAATATTTTATTGATTGCATATCAGACAAACTTTGTATCCTTTTTAACAATGCAATTCACTTTGAAACCAGAATCTAGCTTGTTTATAGGTTTGAGTGGATGTCGATAATCTTTTCAGAGACAAAGTTTTGGTTGCACCCTGGAACCAAACGTTGGCCAAAATCTAATTCATAACATCTCTGGATCAGGAGCTTCAGGCTGATTTGATAGCCAATACAGCTTCAGTATCTCTAGTTTTATATAAATATTCATTTCTAGCTGTTTTACCCTATTTTTAGAAAATCTATGTAAAATGAGTCATATAGGTATTATTATAATAGTTATGTCTACTTTATCCTGTTATCCAGGTTTTGAGTAGAGGGTATTTTGGTCACTGGGTGATATTTGAGACCATAACACGGCTCACAGAGTGACTGACAGCCATCCACACACACTTGAGCCTAAAATAGATTCACCAAGTGTTTAACTCGGCTCTTTTAGCAATATTCTTTCTTTATTTAGACATTTTCAGCTGCTGTTAAAAGTTGGTTCCAGCTAATTTTGGACCCTGTTCATAGTTCCATTTGTGATGAAAATGAGAGGGTTTATTTTAGCAAATTTGTTCTTCACAGTGACTCATCCTCTTAAAGGAGTGAATAAACCAAAAGTGCTTTTATATCAGAGGCTGTAATAAATCCACTTCATAACCAACAGTCTGATTTTACACCCACACAGCCAGTCTACCTATATTCACGAAAACCAAGCAACACTCTTTGAACTGTGGTCTCTTCCAAAGCTCTCAATTTTCAAAACTGCATCCACTTTTAGCATGAGTGCTAACCTGTAACTCGTTCAGAGCATTGTGTTCTGTCCATTATGTTCCACCTACTCAGCTCACATGAATACATCTACAGCTGCTGAAGTCTCATTATACATGGCAGCAGGTTTGCTTTATGTAAAACCTGTAATATGTATTATTTATGTATATGGGTGGGTCCAGTTTTGGGCTGACACCGCATCTCTCAGCAGCTTCTCTTACCATCATCCATGAATTCAGATTTTGTTTATAAATGTGAGTCCACTGGCTGTCAGATGTTGTTGAAAACAGCTTTAAATCAAGCAGAAAATTAAATATCATGGAAAATCCACTTTTTGAAGCTTTTTACAGGGTTCGTACGGGTGCTTGAAATCCTTGAAAATGCTTGAATTTCAATAACGTGTTTTCAAGTTATGGAAAGTGCTTGATTTCTGTATTGAGTCCTGGAAAATGCTTGAAAAACAAACTGCACGGTTTTGTTTATAAGATCACCCAAGTTAGTTTGATGAAAAAACTCAATTTGTTATTTTTGTTAACGTTAAAAACTAGAGAGCGATTATTTCGCTTTTAGTAAACACGGCTGCGGCTGCTCTCAGAGGGTCCGCTCCTTTCTGTCACACCGGTCTGTTAGCAGCAGGCTCCTCCTACTATAGAGACCAGCCGCTGGACCGGCGGTGTACGCTGGCTTCGCTATGAAGCAGACCTACTTTACCGATGAGACTTTTATGCTAGTAGCCTCGTGTGTGAGAGCGCTGCTTTGGGTATGGGATCCAGCGGGTCCTTCTGTGATAATTAGTTATGAAACCAAGACTGGAGTAGAGCAGGGAACAAAAAAAAAAA
>SSNS01000055.1:164339-264459 GCA_006937985.1 Aphyosemion australe
AATGCACGCTCAGTAAAATCACAACTTCCTCCCAACCCGTTGTGAGAACAGACAGCTGGATTCCACATTGATCAGTAACACTGAAATCTACATTTTCTACATCTTTGCTCAACTCCAACTTTTCACAAAGCAGAAGAGCTGCAATAGAAGGAGGAGAAATCAACGAGTGGAGTGAAAAGTGAAGCCGACTCCAGAAGCAGGAACCCGAGCAGGAGTCTGTGGAACAACAGCTGATGTCTTCTTTAACAACAAAGACACTGAAGCGTGCCGTCCTCTCCCACGGTGACAGAAGACTGATCCAGAGTCAGTTCTCAGCTCCAATCATGTGGTTCACTAACAGAAAACTCACATCCTCAGACAAGGGAAGAAGCTGAAGGGGACCAACGTCTACTTAAACCAACACCTGAGCTAGAAAAAGTGGGCCGTAGCCAGGGAGGCACGGCTTGTCAGAAAACTAAAGGAGATCCGGTCAGCTGGACTGAAAGTGTCAGGTGTTTATGAAATGAAACGTCTCTCCTGAGGAAGCCAAAGTGCTGGCTGTCAGAGAGATGGAAGAGCTGGAGAAATCCGGCTCCAACTGGAACAAGACAACAAGCTGACTCTGATTTCCATCCAGCTAAATGGAACATTGACTAAAGAATGAATGTGGACACAGACGTTGATCCAGACAGGAACTTCTCTGACCGGCTCCTTCCCTGCACCTCCCTTCTCCTCCTCTGCTGCTCTCTCTTTGTGCACCTCCCCCTATGCTTGCACTCTGTTTCTACACTGTCACCACTGACAGAGCCTGACTGCTGCTCTTCCCTCTAACTAGCTTGTTGCTTTGGCTCCTCCTCATGTGGAAGTGGCTTTGGATCAAAGCGTACGTCTGCCAGAGACATGAACAGAAATGTGAGAATCTCTGGAAAAGACGGATCGGTGCTGTTCTTTTCTCTCTGTTGGATTTCAGTCGATTCTCTCAGAAAACAGATGGTTTAAATCAGCTCTTTAGCTCAGAATTGAGCAGCTTCTTTTAAAAGCACAACTCTGAAGCTGCAGCTGGACTTTGTGGAATCCTGAGACTTTCTGATCAAATCTTCATCCTGCTTTAGAAAAGATTGATGCTGCTGTTCTCTGAGCTGCTCTTCTTCTGGTTCGGACCTTTTCTTTCTGGTTACCATCACACTTTAACAGGATGTAGCTTCTAGAAAGATCTACTTTCTATTGGAGCTGAGATCTTGGAACAGTTCAGCTCCTTCTAGAGTCTAATGAAAGCTGGAAAGTGTGATGGAGTGGACTTTCTCCTCCTTTCAGGCTGATGGTTTCTAACGTCCTTCAGAGTTGAGATGTTCCATTAAAGCTCAGAGTGTGTAGCAGCTGTTCTGCTCTGTGTTCACAAAGCTTCAAGTTAAAGTCACACAATCATCACGTTCAACACAATCATGTTAATAGAGCCCAAAAGGAGCTGCAGCCCAGAGGCCCAGAGCCTCCCTGCTCAGCTTCAGCACGTCTCTGGAGATCAGAGACAAACGCTTCATTGACTTGATGCCACCGCTTCATGTAGTCGAGTTAGAAGTTTGCAAAGTTCACTTCTGTGGCTTTTTGTTGGAAGGAAGTTCCAGTCAGCTCAGATCTCCATGTTGAAGTGTTTCAGGGTCAGGGTTAACTCTAACCCTGACCCTGAGCTGCTGCAGGAAGTCAGCATGTCTGCTGATCTGAGACCAGTCAGAAAGAAGCTGCTGAGCTTTACTCACCTGAGAAACACAAATCACAATCACTTTGCTGCTCCGTGTCAACATGCGTGTTTCCATAGCAACCATCTAGTGTTTTCAACAGGATGCAGCAGCTACTTTTGGGACAAGGCTTTCATGCAGACACACATGGTGTCTTTGTGATCCAGAGTTGAAATCTGAACCTGAAGCAAGAGTCACAGCTTTTTCTTCTTCACCTAAAATCCACACGTGTGTTTTTGTCTCCATACCTGATGCTGCTTCATCTAAACTTTGCAGATGTTTCTCTGACATCTAAGGATGTCCTAACATGGACACCGTAGTAGAGTTAGTGTGAACAGCAGCAGCAGCATCAGTCAGAAAAGCACTGATCCAGCTAAGTTTGATGTGTAGAGATCAGATGTGAGGGCAGGAGAATCCTTTTCCTTAGTCTCTGGATCATAAGGGTTGGCTGGCTGCTAATTTCCTTAAATTAAATGAGTTAAAAACGGAGTCTATCATTTTTGACCCCCGCAATCCCTCAGGCTCTTTTTCTGCATTTTCAACTCTAAATCCTAAGCCGTGTGTAACTAGCCTTGGGGTAAAATTGGATGCCACCCTCTCAATGGCCCCTCAGATAAACTCTGTGGTGAGGTCTTGTTTTTATCAGCTACACCGTCTAACTCGCTTACGACCAATTCTGAAGCGGAGGCACTTGGAATCAGTTATACATGCTTTTATCACCTCTCGCATGGACTATGCAAATGCACTTCTTATTGGTACCCCTGTTTCAGCCCTGAACCGGCTGCAGATCGTCCAGAACGCTGCTGCTAGGTTTTTAACAAACACAAATCGACGTTGCCATATCACCCCGGTCTTGGCATGTCTACATTGGCTCCCCATTACTTTCCGTGTACGGTTTAAATTATTGACATTTGTGTTTAAAGCACTACATGACTTAGCACCTCCATATCTGTCCGACCTGCTCACCCCTTATGCACCCATGCGCACATTGAGGTCGGCTGATCTCTTGCTACTTTGCACTCCCCGGATGTCCTACAAATCACGGGGTGAACGAGCATTTGTATATGCCGCTCCCATGCTATGGAACTCACTTCCCATTACAGTTAGGCAGGCACCCTCTCTGGCTGTTTTTAAATCCCAACTGAAGACCTATTTTTACAGTTTGGCCTTTAAACAGTGACTTGTTTTCTTTTTTGTTTGCTTTTAATTGTTCTTTTTATTGTTCTTATTGTTTTTACTGCTTTTATTTGCTTTTACTGCCTTGCATTTATGGTTCTTCTATTGGCTTTTTTCCTTAAATTTGTTTTTAATGAACCTGCCTGTGCAGCACTTTGGTCAGCTCTCATGCTGAATTTTAAATGTGCTATATAAATATAGTGGTATGGTATNAAAAAAAACGGTAAGAAATCTCTTTTTCGGTGCTAAAAAGTCTGTTATGAACCGCAAAGCCCCGTTCCTCCTGCTGCAGCTAGCCTACGTCAGACGTCGGCTGCATCATTCACAAACTTTGTTTACAAAACACCTCCGAGTTCACGAACTAATAAAATACCGAAAAAAATCAAAGTTTTGACTGCATCTGGGAAAGTAAACAGCAGCAGAGCTAACTGTGTTCAGGTTTGTCACTAAACATGTAAATACCAGTAATTTAATGAAGCACCTTGTCGTTCATGGCATCTATTTGTGAGCAGAAGCATGGACCGTGTTTGGCTGAGAAAGCAGACCCGAGTTCACGTGGCAAGCCATTTTATCATTTAATCAAAAGCTAGTAATTCCTATTTTACATAGAAACAATATAATTAATCCTAGTCCAGGTCATATTCTTTCTAGTCACAATTCAAACTAAATATATCAACAGCTATTTTTACTAGCAGAAATACAATCCCTATTTGTTCATCGAGTATAATTATTTATTTTCATCAATTAATGGTTCTGCAGATGGAGGGAGGGTTGTGATCAGATATTTCAGTAATGGGTGGTAATAGTCAGAAATTTAGCAGGAGCAGGATTTTAAACACAGCTTCTATAAGAGCTGCAAAAGTAGGAGCAAACCTTGACCTTAGACACATTTCAAAATGTAAAATGTGATGTTTTTATTTACTTTGTCCCTGCTTTGTGGAATATTACAAGATAATATTTATAATTATGTTCTGATCACATTTTTTTTGCCCCCGATCCATGTCATAGGATTTTGATACCAAGTCCCAATCCAACACCTCAGCAATGCATTCAGTTAATAAGAAGAAAGTAGAAAACATCCAAGTTGTCCTTTCAGATTTATTTATTTGTAACTTGGAATATAATAGAATACTTTATTTGTCTGAAACCAAACAGTAACAGAAATTTGTCTTTTAACAGGCCTCAACTTCCTGTTTTGATGTAATTTCCTCAGATTAGCTGCTAAAAAACATCACTCTGTCAGGAAGAACATTGATAATAAATGTGTTAATATTAGGAATATGTTTGATAATAGCCTCATTGCTCATAATTCAAATTGTTTAAATAGTATGTGGCAGTGTTTTGCAATAAGCATTACTATGACTGCACCCATGTTGAGGCTTGCTCTTCCCTGCACAACACGGCTCATACCGTGGCTCTAGGAGACTGCAAAAACCAACGTTTGCAACCAGAGAGTCATACAGTGTGATTAATATATGGCTATCTTGGCTGTGTTTTTGCTGTCAGTAGACAGTTTCTCTTTGTCTTTTAGTGTATCTTGAGTGTCAGATGGCTGTGTGTTTTTGTCCGAGTTGCTGCTGTGAACTGGGAGAGCAGGGTGTTTGGTTTTAAGGTAACAGACTAGAACTAAAAGCAGACAGGTTAAAATTAAAACTAAGTCATTGTCATTTCGTTTGAAAATTTCTATCTGAGGATAAATTAAGGTCATGCTAGTTGCTTTATAAGGTTATAGCTAATCTTTTTCACCTGATTCCAGTAATTTAAAATCACGTGATCAGGCCTGATTTTTGATCCTGTGATCGGATAAGATCATCTCTATTATATAACAGTAATAAATTCATATGATAGTGAGGTGAAACTGTCCTCTTGAGTCCTAATGTAGTGTTTTGTCTTTGCCGTGTGGTGCTTGAAAAGTTTGAAAATTTACCTTGAAAATGCTTGAAAAGTGCTTGAATTTGTCAGTGGAAAAAGTGTAAGAACCCTGTTTTTACCATGTGATTCCACTGCCGGTTCTGGTGCAGAGCGAGTCACTGTCGGCGGTGTGGACCGGTATGGTTCTGCAATTTTCAGGCGAGCGTTTCTATTGCATTTTGGGCTCTCATGTCGGCAGGCGGGGTTAAACGAACCGTCATAAATAAGTTGTGCAACTATTCAGTATTTTTGTGCTGCAATGAATGGTCTGCAGAGCTAAAGACAAAAACGAAATGCTTACCACTGTGCGGTAGCTGAGTCCAGGCCTGGCAGGCTTGGCTGATGTTAAGGGTTGGCTGGCTGCTAATTTCCTTAAATTAAATGAGTTAAAAACGGAGTCTATCATTTTTGACCCCCGCAATCCCTCAGGCTCTTTTTCTGCATTTTCAACTCTAAATCCTAAGCCGTGTGTAACTAGCCTTGGGGTAAAATTGGATGCCACCCTCTCAATGGCCCCTCAGATAAACTCTGTGGTGAGGTCTTGTTTTTATCAGCTACGCTGTCTAACTCGCTTACAACCAATTCTGAAGCGGAGGCACTTGGAATCAGTTATACATGCTTTTATCACCTCTCGCATGGACTATGCAAATGCACTTCTTATTGGTACCCCTGTTTCAGCCCTGAACTGGCTGCAGATCGTCCAGAACGCTGCTGCTAGGTTTTTAACAAACACAAATCGACGTTGCCATATCACCCCGGTCTTGGAACGTCTCCATTGGCTCCCCGTTACTTTCCGTGTACGGTTTAAATTATTGACATTTGTGTTTAAAGCACTACATGACTTAGCACCTCCATATCTGTCCGACCTGCTCACCCCCTATGCACCCATGCGCACATTAAAGTCGGCTGATCTCTTGCTACTTTGCACTCCCCGGATGTCTGCTGACATTCCTGAGTAGATTTTAATTCATCTGGCCACCCTTCACAACATGCTGGAGTTTCTGTCATTCTGGAGTATTTTGACCATAACTGTACAGATCTTCTTTGGTTTTTGGGTTTTAGAAGCTTGATAAGTTTGTGGTTTTACTGCAACATTCATGTTTAAAGCACTGTTGATTCTCATCTCTGAAACATTTATTCCTCTGAATGAATGTACTTTTTGATACAGTTAACACACAACAAAACCAGAAACTATTTTAATATTTTATACCTAAAATATAAAATATACTAGATCATAAATGAGTTTTCTGGACATCTTCCATGGTTTGTCTTCTCTGATTCCACTGATTCTTTCCCTGTCTGCCACTCTTCACACGTTTTTTAACTTTTAGTCTTTCCTGCCATCCGGATTGATTTCACACCTCAAGCCAGACACTTCATTTTTCATACATTTTCAAATAAAAGCTGACACTGTTATGCAAGAGCTGAGCCAGTGTAGACTTCAGCTGCATCACTGTTCAGAGTGAAGAGGGTTTCTTATGAATCACTGCTGTAACTGTGACAAGAGAGGTGTTAAATGATAAATAATAAATGAGAAACTGAACTGCACTTGTATAGCGCCTTTCAGAGTCGGAGGACTCCAAAGCGCTTTACACTACACTCAATGTGTTTACATGAGCATCAGAAAACTGAAGTATTGCCCTAAAAAGACTCACGTCAGTTGTTTTAAATGCATGTAAACACATTAGTCTGGCTGAAGGTGAACTAGTTCTCATCGGGCTGAAGCACCCAGATAATGCAGTAGCAATCTGAATTCATTCTGCATGTAAACAGGTCAGCCGAACTGAACCGATTGGATGCTAGCATTCTGGATGACCCTTTACAGCAGGGTTTCTCAACCCTGGTCCTCAGCGCCCCCCTGCCCTGCATGTTTTCCATGTCTCTGCTTCAGCACATGGCTGCAGAAGCCTGTTAATCACTCACTCATTTGTGTCAGGTGTGTGGCAGCAGGGGAAACACTGGTGTTTGAAAGGGCAACATGGAAAACGTGCAGGGCAGGGGGGCACTGAGGACCAGGGTTGAGAAACCCTGCTTTACAGGGTTAATGAAAGGCCACCCAGCCCCTGTCGCCCCCTGTGGCCAGAATATTCTACTTGCAACTTCACAGTTGCCGGTCCGATCTGTTGGGACTTAGAAAAATCAAGCTTGACCTACCTGGATCTGCAGTCTGGTTCCAGCATGTTTCCTGCATGTTTTAGATCATGAACACAGCTGATTTGTTTGATTTAGTGATGAACCGCTCCTGTAGACACTAATGAAGGCTGAGGAGACATTTCAGCAGTTAGATTAAGGTGTTAAAAAGACGAACGCACAGCGAGGAGATAAGTTTTACTTTCGATATCACTAACGAACACTAGGGGGTGCTAAAAACAAGCCCAAACTGACTAGTGTCTCTTTTAAGTATTAACAACTGCTTAATATTAATGTTAATATTAACTAATGCATTAAGCAGACCCCCCCAGCCCTTTGTCCTAACCTTAAGGACACTTAATATTTATAAAATTGGGAATGTTAATAAAGGTATCCTTTGTTTATTAATGTTTAATAATGCACTAAGTAACGTTAATAAAGAGACCCTTATATTGTGAATATTGTGCAAAGGTTCAATATTCTAGACTCAAAGTGTCACACTCTAACCAGCTAATGAATCCAGAACACCTGCAAAGGGTTCCTGAGCCTTTAGATGGTCTCTCAGTCTGAGCAGAATTACTGACATAAATGGACTTTTGCACTAAATTCTGACTTTTAATTTTTCCCTGTAGGTTCACGTACTACTACCTAAAAGCCTGTCATAGCCAGCATACCCATTGAATGTACTACATAAGTGTGGCTGGTGTGATCTGAGGTTAAAAAAGTGTAGACCTAGTCTAGAAGTTGTGAAGATTGTTTTGGAGCATTTCAATTTAAACTGTACACAGTGTTTACCTTCATTTTTCTATAAAATCTGAAATGCTTGACAATATATAGTAAAATTTGTTTTTATTTTACGTTTTGTTCTTTAAAATAAAAGTCTGTGTTGAACTGGTAGCCTGTTCAGGGTGTGACAGCTAGTGACAGCTAGACTGGATAATGTAAGTGCAGATAACAAAAGAGTAAATTAGTAAAGACTAAAGCTGCTACCACGGTGGTACTGAGCAAAAACTCAAACAATATTCTCTCCTGACCTTTTGAGGAAGTCAGATGGCAGGTTGAGTTGGCAAGAGATCTGAAGCTTGTGTTTCCTGACAGTCCAGCCAAAACACCACATCAGACGATTCATTTTCCCTTCCTCTGTGCCACACCTGACTGTCATCCTCAGATGGTGTGTCCACACCTGTAGCCACAGCCCTATTTAAATACAGACACAAAATACTGCTCTAGTTCACACAAACCAACATGTCAGGTTAAACCCCACAGAGGAAACAAGCAGCTACATGGACACAACCCAAATGCAAAGAGAATTCTGTCAGAGGTTAACTGGTGTTTTCTTTTTTTTATGTTTTTTATGTCCAGAGCTCAAAATGTGTCCAGAAGCAAAGCGGAGGTTTGTGCAGCTTTGAGGAAGTGAGTACATCCCCTTGAGTTCTCACCCTCATTCATTCTCCCCTCTCTGTCTGCCTCTAACATCCGCTAGATAGCCACCCACAGGCTAAAAATGAAAATATCCTGCTCAGCAGTGGCTGCCATTAACCGCAGCATGTTTTCTGACTTCAACACACACACACACAATTCTCCATCTCAGCATCTACTCCGTACGGTCTACTAGAGAAGCCATTGTTGGACATTAAGAGCCTCTAACTGAAGAACAGGATCATTTTGACCATAAATTGAAACTTCAGTTGTTGTCTGTGCTTTAATGCAGTAGTGCTTCTAGTGTGAGAGGGATGATGATCAGTGTAAGTCCCTGATAATAAAACTGCATCACAAGGATTCAGAACCCAGCTGTGTCCTCTTCTCAGGCTGGGTTGTTCTGACCGTAATGGTGTCTAATGTCCTCATACTTGCAGAACTTTTGAGCATTGTGTTTTTTCACTCAAGTAAAAGTAAAAAGTATAAAATGTACTCAAAGTAAAAGTTAGTTTGTTTTTTTGTCAGTGTAAAGATGGCCTCTTCTAAGTAGTGTTAGAACACAACGGGATATAAATCTCAAATTGGGTTTTTTTATTGAAAGAACAACTTTACAAATTAAAGTGTAATGGTAATTTAAGGTGGAACATGAGTTCAAGCAAGATTCAGTTTCCCCTAGAGACAGAGAATCTGATGATCACAGAAAATGGTGTAACACTTTGTGAATGAACTGCTGAGGACTGGGGCAAAGTCATATTCTCAGATGAAGCCCCTTTCCGATTGTTTGGGGCATCTGGAAAAAGGCTTGTCCGGAGAAGAAAAGGTGAGCGCTACCATCAGTCCTGTGTCATGCCAACAGTAAAGCATCCTGAGACCATTCATGTGTGGGGTGACTTCTCATCCAAGGGAGTAGGTTCACTCACAATTTTGCCCAAAAACACAGCCATGAATAAAGAATGGTACCAAAACACCTCCAACATCAACTTCTTCCAACAATCCAACAGCAGTCTAAAGTTAAAGTTAAAGTTAGTGAAGAACAATGCATTTTCCAGCACGATGGAGCACCGTGCCATCAGGCAAAAGTGATAACTCAGTGGCTCGGGGACCAAAACGTTGAAATTTTGGGTTCATGGCCTGGAAACTCCCCAGATCTTAATCCCATAATCATATCTAAATCATTACAATCCGTTGATGTTTTATTTTACAGTTATTTACAATATCTACAACAGGGGTCTCCAACTCCAGTGCTCGAGAGCTACCATCCTGCACATGTTAGCCGTTTCTTTGCTCCTACACACCTGATTGAAATGAATGAGGAATGAACAGGCCTGTGCAGAGGTAAGGTGAGGATTAAATGACTCCATTCAGGTGTGGCAGAGCAGGAAACAAAGAAAACTAGCAGGATGGTAGCTCTCGAGGACTGGAGTTGGAGACCCCTGATCTACAACCTCTTGCATACCTCCAGTTTTCTGATGAGCCTGTATGAAGAATATTATCAGCAAGTTTTTGTCCGATATGTACAAAAAATGCAAATAGTATAAAAACCATCCATTCATCCATCTACTCATCTATTCATCCAGATACCCCACCCCCCACCAGACAGACAAATACATTACTGAAAAAATACAGTTCTTTTTCTGTCATGTGTGCTATTAGGAACGACAACCGTTAGCACAGGAGAAGTCTGGTACTGGGTGGCATCCCTTTTGTGATAATGAGAATTATGAGTAAAACCAGAAGTTTGGTACTGGTTTTTCCATTTTCTGTGGTACTGGGGTTGAGGACCTTGAGTACAAACAGAAGGTTTATTTTTTTGTTTTTTTTACTCAGTAATGGACATGATTTATACTTTAAAAAACATACTTAAGTAAAAGTAGAAGTACTGACTTTAAAAATGACTTAAAGTATAAATACTCAAAAAAGGTACTCAATTACAGCAACATGAGTAAATGTAATTCTTTCCACCTCTGGTGTCTTGTTTAAAGGATTGGGGTTATTATTAAAAAGTTTTATTTGTATCATAATGAATACACATCATCAAGTGGGTGTTCTGTGGTAAGAGATGAGTGCGGGGCAGCTTTCTGAGGATGAGTTTGGATCTTCAGGTGGATCTAAGCGGTGGCATGGGGAGACACTTCATTAGAGAAGCCCTCCACTTCAGATCAAAGAGCTTTTTATGTAAGGGTCTGAGGTTTCCTGGCAAAAGAGGACATACAGCTAAATTTGGTGCTCATGGTAATCGTGTTTTGATCAGACACCTGTGATTTAATTTAGAAGTCGAGGAGAGGCTGGTCTTGATCTGTTTTCTCTCAACAAACCTTTTGATCATAAAACAACACAGCCACTGCGAGCTTTTGTTACGGACAGCTTTTCTGACAGTGTTACCGTTTAGGGAACTCTGCTGCAGTCAAGTTATTAACAGCATCAATAAATGATCTCTCATTAATATTTACTAATTCAGGTTTTCAGTGAGTGCGCTGCCTGAGTAGGCTGAAGCAGGAGGAGTGATCTCACAGGTTGGAGTGGTATCACATCTTGTGTGTGGTCTGTGCTGACACATGTACCAGCTGTCCAGACAATCCATCCTGACTACTGGAAACAAAGTCACACTCAAGTCTTCCTCCTTCCTGATCCAAAATAGAAAAACAGAAGGTTTAGCTTTCTGGCTATGCTAGATATTTTTACCAGTACAAACTGAATACAAGACTGTATTTTATTAAAAAGATTACAACATTTTCTGACTGATAAAATGAGACACAGACGTGCAAAATCACCATAACATGCTTTGAGACCAAACAGTTGTAAGCACTCTAAACTTCATTACAATGTGGAGTGATTAAGAAGAGATACTGGAAGATTGTTCAATTTGTTTGTCCAATGAAGGTATTTATATGTAGTGGCCAATCACAACATTTTACTCTGAAGCAGGGGCCAAATCAAGACCCACTAAAAAAGTTATAAGCACTGCAAATAGCCACAGTACCAATAAAGATAGCTAAAAACAACCTATCTCAATAAGGACTGTCAGGTGGTCCAGAAACAGAGTTTACACCAGGGGTTCATACTTGGTATTCAAAGGTCCATATCTGACTTAGATTGTTGTACATAGTGAATGAGCTTTGAGTCAGTTAAGTTTCACATTTAAACTCTCCATGACTGTGGCGGTCTCTCCTGCGATTTGTGCTGGACCAGGTCAAAATACGTTTTTTATATCCATTCATTTTTGAACACTTTGTTTTTGAAGTCTACTTTTGTTAAACCAACATCAAGGAAGTGTTGTAATGTCTGCGCTGATGTATTTAGGATGCTGGTCTCACTTTCTCAACCTTACAGGACTGCACATGAAGGCCTTTTAGCTGTGGGCTAATGTTGACATGAAGCAGCATCAGTGAAGCATGTCAGTGAGGAATCATAGAGCCATCATACGTGGGCTGGCGCTCAGTGGCATCAAGGCAACATTTTAATCTTGAGCAAAAATCACCAAAACAATCAAAAATGTTTTACAAATAATACATTCACAGAAATAATCACTTCATTAGACTTTACCATTGCATTGCAAATGCTTACCTTCCCTACTGCTCTCTTTGTGCACTTCCCTCTATGCTTGCACCCTATGGGCTGGAATATACTTGCTGTTTAACTTCGCGTTGGCGCAGGCAGCAGGCTGCGTCTTTGTTCAGATACTTGCTGCTACACAGCGCTGCACTGCATGTAGTACCGCAGTGTTCCACTAGGGGGAAAACGAGAGTACTCAGACCAGATAGAGAGCCGGTACAACCAAAACAAACATGGCGTCAATAAAAGAGCTCAAAACTGGTTAATTTTGAGATTACGGCAGAAAAAAAGACAGCAGCGGTATCGGAGATGGTGTGAAAGACCTCTAAACCAGAGACTGCGTCACCATGGTGAGTGTGTCTTGCTCGTTTTGTCAACTCCACCTACTGGTTGCTTGTATATTACGGCATTCGGGTGCGTAGCATCGCGTTAATTTTGGAGGATAGGCGCTTCAAATCAATGCAAGCTACGCGTGGCAGCCATTTTAAACAAGCATTCCCGTCGTTAAACAGCAAGTATATCACGGCCTTAATTCTACACCATCACCACTCAGTGGCGCCCCCAAGGGGTGGCCATGGCCACCACTAGAAAATTACTGGCCACCCCACTGGCCACTCCAGGGAAGACCAGTGTTCTTTAATAAGTCATTTTAATGTTCACACAAAACATTAATTTATCTTATTTAATCAAGACATAAATTTAAAACCCAAAAATTATACAATTAATGAGCAAATAAATGATCAGAATTAAAAAAAAATGTTTCTGCTGCTCACCATTGAAAAAAAAGTTTATATCTCCATAGTTTATTGTGAAGACAGCAACGGGCGAATTATTAAAAAAATAAAATTCTAAAATAAAGTTTGAAATAACATTTAAAATAACAATTTTTTTGTATTTCTTAAATTTGAGTGAAGTGTTTTAGATGCATATAGTTTTTTAATAAAAAAATAAAAGAAGAATAAAGGAGCATGAACTGCATGACAACAGGCTAAACTTTCCCAGAGTTACCACAAGGACCAATTTGGTTTGCCACCCTAAAATTTTCTCTGACCCCGTCTGGCCACCCTTATCAAAATTTTCTGGGGGCGCCCCTGTCACCTCTGTCACAGCCTGATTAGTTTTTTCCCTTTATGCAGTTTATTGTTGGTCTCAATGGTAACTGCTTTGTGACGATTTGGGTAAAAGTGTGTGCTCAAATACATAAACATTAAGCTTTTAATCAAAGACGTTTGAGTTGTCCCACAATGCAGCCCATTCAGCACGCTACACCCACTGTTCCCTTTATATTCACAGCTACTGCAGCCACTTACAACTGCTTAGGAAACCTGACTACCAACACACCACCACTAATTTCCTAACACGACTGACCGAGATTAACGCTAGCCATGACTTCCCACTGAGTCTCAAAGACATCATTTCATCTTATAAAGTACTGTAATTATGAGTGTAGAACTGAATGATTTAGCTCTATTTGCCTTGAGCTGAAGCATTTATTTCTCTAATTCTCTTTCAACATGGTCCCCTTCGTGATCTTTTTTCCCTGCCTGCTCCACTTTGTTTTACTCAGTTTTAACTGAAGTTTTAATTACTGCTGTTTAAATGTCCCAAAAGAAAGTTTTTTTTATCTTTTACTAACCTTTTTTGTCAATCATAGCAGAGAAAATACATCTTGATGGCTGGTTTACTCAAGTGGGGCAATGTATTTAACTGGAGAGCACATGTCAACACAACAGCCCCTCTGTGGAGAGGAAACTTGTCATCTAATCAGCAACAACAAGGAGAGCACACTATGGTTCACAATAATAAGTTACATTACATGCTTAAAATATTTAACAAGGTCATTAAACAGCGCCTTGCAAAAATATTCATAGCCCTTAAACCTTTACAGATTTTGACACCTTACAACCACACACTTGAATGTTTAAAGGGATTTTCTGTGATGGACCAACTCAAAGTATTACATAATTGTGACATGGAATCTGAAAAGTGTGGTGTGCTTTTGTATTCAGCCCCCACCTTTTGCTGCCATAACAACTGCAAGCCTTTGTCTACCAGCATAGCACATACAGTCAGGGCCACCTTAACCAGCTGATAGGCCCCGGGGCAGAGAGGCCCTTATATACAAGTCCTCACAACGTATGCAAGATGAGAACGTGTGTGTGTGTTTTGCATGTTTTATGATGTTTAATAAAACTTTCAAATAGTTATAATTGCTTTAATAATATATTTTCAGTTTCCAGCATATTACCTCTCTCTCTCTCTCTCTCTCTCTCTCTCTCTCTCTCTCTCTCTCTCTCTCTCTCTCTCTCTCTCTCTCTCTCTCTCTCTCTAGAGAGAGAGAGAGAGAGCGATGTATAAGTAATATGCTGGAAACTGAAAATATATTATTATAGCAATTATAACTATTTGAAAGTTTTATTAAACATCATAAAACACACACACACATGTTCTCATCTTGCATCTGTGAGGACCACCATTGACTTCCATTAATTTTAGTGACTGGATTGTGCCTTCTTCTTCTAACCCAACCCTAACCATAACCAATCTATTCCTAACCCTAGCCTTAACTAAAACTTAATTCACACCATACCTCTAAAACTAATGAGTAGAGCTCTTGTACCAAAGTGAGGACCAGGCAAAAGGTCCTCACTTTGCAACTTGTGTCCTCACTTTACAGGTGAAGTTTGTCATTGGTCCTCACTTTGATGTACAGACTAGCACACACACGCACGCACGCACGCACGCACGCACGCACACACGCACACACACACACACACACAACCCTTTGACGTTGTTTATACTGCCGCTCAGATGCAAAATAAGTCAAAATCTTTGTTTTGACACTGTTCTGGTCCAACTTTTGCCCAGAAAGAACGTACTTGTTCAAAGACGATATTCCCTCTGCGGCTCGGATCTGCTCACCGGCTCCAAGCTCCTGTCTGTCTGCCTTGCTCCTCCAGCGCTCCTGTCTGTCTGCTCTGCTCCTCCAGTTTCTCCATTCTGCTGCTCCTCCCTTGACCGCGGTTCCCTGCTGCGCGGTCTGCTCCGTGCCTGCAGGTGCTCCATCACCTGCCCGGTGTGTCAGTCAGCGATATGTCCAACTTATTTATAGCTGATTAAATAAATTCTGTCAGCTTAGGTATTTTCTGTCTTACTTCTTTGTCTCGAAGCTCCTTCTCATGAAGCGCTTTCCGTTTCTGAGCACCGCTCTCAATTTTTTCCCCGACATTTTTCCAAATTTCTTTACAACTAGAGGACCACGCCCTGAAATCATTTAAATTGTTTGATTGGTGAGCTCTGGTGCAATGGGCCTTTAGAGGTCACGTGGGTGACGTAGGTCACTTGTAATTTGGATCAATCAGCAGCCTTAAATTAGCATCTAAGATGATTGACAGAAAACCTGACCAGTAATAAAACAATGGTTTTTTTTTTGGTTTTTTTACCTGAAATGATAGGCCCCTAAACATCATAGGCCCCTGGCCACGGCCCAGGTTGGCCCGTGCATTAAGGCGGCCTTGCATACAGTGACTGAAATGTTTTCCCATTCTTCATGCAAAATAGCTCAAGCTCACCCAAACTGGATGGAGAGCGTCTGTGAACAGTCCTACCACAGATGCTCAGTGGGATTTAGGTCTGGACTTTGACTCTAGGGTCATTGTCTTGTTGGAAGGTGAATCTCCTTCCCAATCTCAAGTCCTTTGCAGCCTCCAACAGGTTTTCCTCGAGGATTGTCCTGTCTTTAGCTCTGCCCTGCTGAACAAAAGCATCCCCATAGCATGATGCTGCCACCACCATGTTTCCCAGTGGGGATGGTGTGTTCAGGGTCATTTGCATTTAGACCCAAAAGTTCAACTTTGGTCTGGTCTGACCAGATCACCTTCTTCCACGTCTGCTGTGTCCCTACATGGACCCTAGCAAACTGCAAACAGGATTTTTATGTCTTTCTGTCAATAATGGCTTTCTTCTTGCCACTCTTCATTTAGGCCAGAGTTGTGGAGGACATGACTTACAGTTGTCCTGTGGACAGATGCTCCTACCAGAGCTAGATATTTCTGCAGCTCCTCCAGAGTGACCATGGGCCTCTTGGAAGCTTGTCTGTGCTCTCCTTTCTCGTCTGTCAGTTTAGGTGGACGGCCATGTCTTGGTAGCTTTGCAGTTGTAGAATACTTTTTCCATTTTTGGGTGATGGATTGAACAGAGCTCCTTGAGATGTTCAAAGCTTGGGACATTTTTTATAACCTAACCCTACAACTATATCTCTGACCTGTCTGGTGAGTTCCTTGGTCTTCATGATGCTGTTTGTTCTATAATGTTCTCTATCAAACCAGTGAGGCCTTCACAGGACAGGTGTAGTTATAATGAAACTAAATTACACACAGGTAAACTATTACACAGGGACAGGCGGAAATGACGTAGGGTGTGGCACTCACGTTTCGCTTACGCTTGTGTCCGTTACATGCAGGCGGGAGAGGAGCATCACAGAAATGCATCAAAAAAGACTGATAACAATAACTAATTTGTTGCAAACATTTACCCACCATTTGGCGGATGGCGCTCCAAATTTAACTCGCCAAATGGAGCAATCTGCTCACATTTAGTGAGTGTTAATTTCGGACCCTGTTCCCACCTTTAAAATATTAGGTGTGGTTTCCCCCCAGTTAGGGGTGAGAGTTCAGGGTCTAAGGTCAGGGATATGTTGCTCCACTCACTGCACTGCCCATTCAACAAAGTCAGTGCAGCAGTGTTAGAGCTTGGTTCACATTGCTGGCATTAAGTCGGACTTGTTTCCAGTGAGAGTTGGATTCGCTAAGGCTGCCCTTTGTCACCGATTCTGTTCATAACTTTTATGGGCAGGATTTCTAGGCATAGCCAAGGTGTTGAGGGGATCCGTTTTGGTGGCCTAAGGATCAGATCTCTGCTTTTTGCAGATTATGTGGTCCTGTTGGCTTCATCAGAACGTGATCTCCAGCTTTCACTGAAGCGGTTCACAGCCAAGTGTGAAGCAGCTGGGATGAGAATCAGCTCCTCTAAATCCAAGACCATGGTCTTGAGTCGGAAAATGATACAATGCCTTCTCCAGGTCAGGGACGAGGTCCTGCCTCAAGTGGAGGAGTTTAAGTATGTCGGGGTCTTGTTCACGAGTGAGGGAAAGATGGAGCGGGAGATCGATAGGCGGATTGGTGCTGCGTCTGCAGTGATGCAGGCATTGTACCGGTCTGTCATGGTGAAGAGATTTACTGGTCGATCTACGTTACAACCCTTACCTATGGTCACGAGCTTTGGGTAGTGACCGAAAGAATAAGATCACAGTTACAAGTGGCTAAAATGAGTTTTCTCTGCAGGGTGTCTGGGCTCTCCCTTAAGCCCTTTTTATAAGACACACCATGCCGGCAAATCAGCGCAATATTACCGCAACGTGTTTCTTATGAACGCACCATGGCGGCATCACGTTGCGGGAATTTTGCGGCATTCGTGCCGCCACGCTTGGTAGTAATATTGCGGTAATATTGCGGTAATATTGCAGTAATATTGCGGTAATATTGCGGTAATATTGCGGCTTCGCCGGTCTTATAAACGCACATTAAGCCACGTTTGTAAACAGAACCAGCTGAGATGATTAACTGGACCGATGCGGTGCTCCGGGAGCTTCTCTCCGTTAGATCTGCAGCTCAGATCATCTGACAGCTCACAGGGATGGTGGAGGACACACCTGTAGCTGGTTGTTAAAATAAAAACTTAAGGAGCGCTGCTTCGATCGCAATAAAAAGCAAGTTATGTCCAAAATACACGGAAGTCCGCGACAGTGCAGAGACCGCCCCCATACCTCCTTTTTGCTGCCATCGCGTAATCTTTTATAAAACGGACATGATTGCGCAACATTACCGCCACGGTCTGAACTCTTATAAACGACCTAACGCTCCCTGATGCCGCATCGGCGTTGCGGCAAATTGGCGGCATTGTTTTATAAAAGAGGCTTTAGAGATAGGGTGAGAAGCTCGGTCATCCAGGAGGGGCTCGGAGTAGATCTGCTGCTCCTCCACATCGAGAGGAGCCAGTTGAGGTGTGTTAAGTTTGTCAAGTTTGTTTATGGAGTCAGATTTAGTAGCAGGATTGGCTTTTGGTGTTCGGTGAATAATTAGATTGACCAGTTTTCTTATTTATGTCTGATGCTCAATCAATTTCAGTACAGCCTAGAAATAATTAGTTAAGCCACCTTGTGAACTAAGGATAACACGAGTAACTGCTGTTTTTATCTCTAACTATGGTG
The DNA here is from genome assembly GCA_006937985.1 of Aphyosemion australe. Taxonomy (NCBI): domain Eukaryota; kingdom Metazoa; phylum Chordata; class Actinopteri; order Cyprinodontiformes; family Nothobranchiidae; genus Aphyosemion; species Aphyosemion australe. The sequence goes on from SSNS01000055.1 coordinate 182,508, forward strand.
GTACTTGAAGGTATTCATATTTTCTTATGTGGTGCTCTTTAACAAGTTTGGGAACCACTGAGATAGTTGACACCTGAGGATGCCTAAAGTTCAATGACTTTAATAAGGTGACTGTCACAACAAGCTGCTGTCATGGTGTGGGGTAGCCGTTTGACCCACAACATGCAGAATCACACGAGTCAGAAGGTAATGTGAATAATATCTTTATTTTAAAGAGGAATTCTGAAATTGCTGTCCGACGGGGAACGCGTTGGTTGCTGGTACTCTAAAGAGAACAGAGCAGAGTCAGTGTCTGATGGTTGGACAGGATGGAATGTAGGCAGTTGGCTTACTGTATCCACTGGTGAGGAGGACAGGAGGGGGAAAGGGTGTCAGGTCTGGGTGAGCCGGCAGTCCAGTGGAGTCCAGGAGGAAACTGAGCCTTAGGTGTCACAGCAGGACACAGGGAGGAGCAGGTGGGCGAGAGAGAGCGGACGGCCAGGGGAAGGGCAGGGTGGCGTGGTGTTGAGCGGAGCTCCGAAGGTTATCGTAGAGGAGGCGAGGCTGGTGATAGAACCTGGGAGGCACAGGAGGAGGTTAGTCAGATGGCACCTGAATCCAAAAACAACAGCAATCAATATGGCACGAGGAACAGAAAAGGCTTGAGCACAGGAGTAACCAAGAGGCTAGAGCTACCCAAACTGAGTAATCATCCGGCGTGGAGTATTGTCGCACTGCTCCTTATATCCCCTGGCAGTTGATTACGAAACCTGCTGCAGCTGGTACCGCTCTCAGACCCGCCCACCTGAAAACAAAGCTCAGGACAAATCATGCATGGTAGCTCCCCACAGATCATGACAGCTGCATTTTTTCATATAAAACAAAAGCTCTCATGATTGCTATGTCCTGGATGAATGATGGTCCACTCTGGGATACAAACCTGTTGCTGTCTAGCTTTTATTCATGTGCTTCTGATTTATCTTCTTGTAACTTGGGATACTTTGTAACAGTTAAACAGCTAACACTCCACAACAGGGTGTTGGCCTCTGTTTAAAGGCCCGACAATCTGAATGTTTTATTTGTTTGAACACGCCTGTGTGTGTGTGTGTGTGTGTGTGTGTGTGTGTGTGTGTGTGTGTGTGTGTGTGTGTGTGTGTGTGTGTGTGTGTGTGTTTTGTGTGCACTGATCGACACAGCTGGGGTACCGTGTCTGTTAAACATTTGATTACATCCAAACTTCCTGGAGGTGGAAGGCAGGGGCGGTGGAGGTCTGAATCTGCTGAGCATAAATGAGATGAGCAGATGTTGGCCAGATGTGACTGAGCAGCAGAGCTGAGGGGAGGGTGCCTGTGATGGATGAAGAGAGGGACAGAAGAAGAGAGTACAGATAGCAAAATAATCTGCCTAACCACACAGTAACAGCTTTGTTTGCCTCCTCTCAGGAGTTAAGTGTACCCCTCCTCCTCCTCCTTTCTTTAAACTCATTCATACTCTTCTCCTCTCTTCCCACCACCATCCTTCCTCTCCTGCCTCTTTGCAAACTTGCTTTGAAGTGAGGACAGCGTGCAGGAAGCAAGCCGGAATCGATTGCCCCTTGCATTAGGCCAGGAATGTGTGACACCCTCCTCTTCTTCCTTCCTCTCCCTTCCCTCAGACACGTTCCTCATTAATTTCCCCCTTCTGCTCCTCCTGTTGCTCTCCAGGCTCAATCATGAGGCCCTACTGTTGCCCAACTTTGTTTTACTTACTGCAAACAAAGATTAGCTCAAATTTATTAGATTTTTTTTCTGTAGGTCTACAAGGTCAATAAGCGACCAATCAACATCAAATGAGTATTATATGTGACATAAATCTCTGCATGTTTTTTTCCAAGTAAACCACAAGATTATTCTTTTCATTAGAAATAAATTAATAGTTAAATAATACATTTAGTTTTTTGTCGTCTAAAATTGTTTTGATGATTTGAAGAATGTTAAACTGCCAGAAGGTTGAATAAACTTAGTAATAAAAAGACTAACTACTAGCATTTTGTATGTGAATATGAGGCATTAAAGGTGTCCTCGAATGCAATTAATCAACAATCTACAACAGAGCTTTGAGCCTCCAAACAGCATAATTTTTTTTGGCTTTCATCTGTCCCAGGAGCCCTGATACAGGCCATTCTAAACCCCCTTACTCAGGCCGTCAGTGAAAAGAGCTGTTGACCCCTCCCACTCGGCCAGGACATGCTGATTGGTTGGTTTCCCCAGAAGGCCTCAGACACATGCAGGTTTGAGGAGGCGTGGCTCCCCCTTATGACGTGTTAAGGAAGGCTAGGTCAAACACAGCTTGACTTTTTGGCATGCTACTTTTGACCACCCAAGCTCTTATTCAACAACAAGGGAAATGTTGGTTTACATTCTAGGTCCCCTTTAAAATTACTACGTTACAATTTTTTTAATTATTCAAATAGATATACTCCCATTCAGACTAGGACTTTTATTGTGAAGGCTTTTTTCTGACTGACTCAATAAAGTAGCGTCACAATAGAATTGCATTTTGCTCAATAGCACTGCAATTAATCATATTTGTATTTTAATTTCTTTTTTGCTCCAAATGATCATAAAAATATTATAATTGACAAAATTATTAAATTATTTGCTTTGAAAGAATTGTTTTATTGTCATGTCTATTTAATGACTTGCACTTTCAGCCCTACTGTGTCTTGTGGTGGTTTAGGACACAAATTCAAAATGTGCCTCTAGTTTGTACAGCTGTGACGCTCCTAAAAAGAACACACGTTCGTGTGCACTAACTCCCTGTTTGGATAAATGACCTGCACTTGTATAGCACCTTTTAATCTTCTCAGTGACCTAGTGGTAGGAGTGTTCACCTGAGAATGGGAGGTCGTGGGTTCAAATCCACGGTCGGGTCATACCAAAGACTTTAAAAATGGGACCTAATGCCTCCCTGCTTGACACTCAGCATTAAGGGGTTGGATTGGGGGGTTAAACCACCAAATAATTGCTGAGCGCAACCACAGCTGCAGCTCACTGCTCCCCATGGGTCAAATGCAGAGATGTAATTTTCACCAATGTGTGATGATGACTACTAGGACTTTTTGGAGCACAGCGTCGCGTCCCTGAAGCGCCGATCCGCGCAAAGGCGCTGAAGATAGGCGCCAGTTCTATTTCAAGCGCTGCGCCGCACCACGGCTGTTTACAACGATGTGGAGTACTTTACAACAGCTGTTATGAAGCGGAACAGCTTTACGGCACAGAACCAAACGCCGGCATAAACCCAACTGCCAAAACATGGACGAGGAGCTTTTTATTGTTGAAGTCGAGAAGCATAAGATATTGTACGATCCTAATAGATAGCGTACTTACCATTTTTAATGAATTAGATTCTCACAAAACACAGCGGCAAGTCTGATCACGTATAAACAGAAGAGTCACTTTCCGCTTCCTGTTCTCAAGTCCCGCGTGATGTTGTGACTATCGCGTGACTTTACAAGAAGCGTTCAGCGGCGCAGCGCTTCCTGTGTGACCATTTGACTTCCCAAAACCGCAGCGCTTCTGTAGCGCAATGCGTCTGTCTCCTGTGTCCCCCAGGCTTTACAGTGTATTTCCTAACTTGGTGTGGTAAATGATTAAGATCTCAGTATTCACCAAAATAGTTATGACTTGTTTCCATATTCTAGCAACATTAGCTCTGAGAAGTGCTTAATCCAGTGATGCATGTGTAAAGATTAGGATTATTCTGCTCAACCTATTAAAAAGTAATATTTTTTTTCCTGATTTCTAGTAGGTTGTCTTGTCAACATCATCATAGATTTTCAATTTTATTGAGCAAGTAATTTAAAAATGATTAAGTATGTTTAGTTAGTCTGATTGTATTCATGTCTTCAGATGGGATCATCATCATCTTTATTTATAAAGCACTTTTCAACAGCCAAAAGGCAAACCAAAGTGCTGTACACACACAAAAAATTTAAACCATCATTCACCCAATTAAGGGCCCACAAAATATAAATTAAGACAAATAAAAGCAGGAGATAAAACCAAAGATGACAGTAAAAAACAGATTAACAATGGATAAGAACTGGCTAAAATATCTAAAAAATATGACTAACTCACATGCTGAGGGAACGCCACAGTATAAAAGTGAGTCTTCATTCGACTCTTAAAAACCGGCAGTGAGGGCGCTTGTCTGACCATGAGTGGAAGGTCATTCCACAGCTTAGGGGCCAAAACTGAGAAGGCCCTGCCTCCTCTGGTCGAGCACTTCACTCGTGGAACGACCAGCAAGTCTTGCTGTGATGACCTACGTGCACGTGATGGGACATATCGTGTGAGAAGATCAGACAAATAGTGCGGAGCACAGCCCTGCAGGGACTTGTAAACAAAGACAAGTATCTTAAAGCTGATCATGAATGAAACGGGAAGCCAATGGAGATGGGCCAAAACAGGCGTGATATGCTCCCACTTTCTAGTGCCTGTCAGGAATCTAGCAGCAACGTTTTGCACAAGCTGTTTAGCAAACGATTATTTTTCAAACTGGTATATTTTCCTGTGAATATTGAGAAAGTTTAAGTTATTTCAAACCAGCTGTAGAGCAGCCATCATTAAAGCCCCAGTGTGTAATATTTTTACCTGTTTACTACCAAATTCTGTGTATCCATTGCGTGGGGTGTGCACATCGTCTCTTGGGGGGAGGGGGGTGCGTGTAGCATTATGCATTAAGAATGTTTTTTACCTGCTTGAGTAGTTATGTGCTTTGTGTGGGTTAGGCTACAGAGATTGGAAATAGATCAATCTCATGCTTTTTATAAAAAAAACGAACCAGATGGCTGGAGTGAATGCTGGAGTTGTTGCCTTTTTGAGTGGGCCACCGTAGCTGCAATACTTACACTGACCTTCATGGCGCTAAAGAGTCGCAATTTTTACCATGATTTCTATGAATATCCCACATAGCACCTTTAAAGGTGTTAAGCTAGCGTGTTAGTCATCTCTGCTGTGATAAAGTAGAATAGCATGTCCCTGCTTAAGCTCTCTTTCTGTTAAGTCTCTCTTGTTAGGAGGTTTTTTCCTCCATAAAAGAAAAATTACTTTTATTTCCTGGTACATGCTTTATGGAGTAAAAGTCAATTAAGGATCAAAATGAGGATTAATCTCTTTTTTATAATGTATGCCTGAAGATAACCTTGTCACTTTGACTCTAGTTCTCAAGATATTAAGTCCCACAAAACTTCTGTTCAATGTATAATCCAGCAGTGTGAAATATCCTCCATCATAACTGTGCACAGCTGCAAGAGGCTCAAGGTCTACCACTCTGACAGCACAGTGAGATGTGGCTGATGTTAGCCATTGTCCTTCCTTAACCATGGTTACCTTCAAGGAAACGCGCAGTCCTCATCCCTTTGCAAATAGAGGTCTTCACAGGAAAGAATACTGCTGCTAGTATATCTGCACCTAAACCAAACAATTATCAGATACTGAGATCTTTAAAGGTAATACATACGATGTTTCTGAATTTCAGGAAATAACCGCCCTCTCCACGTTTTGAAAAATGCCCGTACGCAACACTCTACCAAACATCTCTGCTAATAACCACTAGGTTTATTCTCCGATCAGAATCAAACAATTCTTCCCTGGAAAGTTAAAATATAGTCGTAGATAACTTCTTCTAGCAGTAATCTGAAATGCATTTCTCCAAATAGCATGCTGAACTTTAGCTTACCTGTAGAGCAGAAAACTGGCGACAGCGGCGTCTGTGGGGAGCCCAACCTTCTCTTTCAGCGCACGCCATCGTTGAATAAAAAACTCTGGTCTTATTTCTCACTTCGGAGGCCATTCTCTTCTTATTATAGACTTTGAAGAAGTTTTTCTCTTGTGACTCTCAGCCATTTTAAAAAGATTCCGGTGAGAATGGAGAGGTAGAATGAATGGATGAAGCGTATCGCTCTGCACAAACAGAATGCACATGTCAAGGAAGTGAAAACTAACCCAGGAGCAAGCACGTACAACGGCCTTGCGTAAAAGCTTCACCAGAATGATTGACAGTTATGTGGACCAATGGTTTAGATGATCCACCTGGAAGTAAAGAACGTCCACAATACCTTTAAGGAGAGGGGTTCAACTGTTATTGTGTGGCTTCAGTCCAGCAGCATCAGGACCATCTCCTAAAATTGGTCCAGTTCTGAGGTCAGAACACCACCAGTGCAGATCCTAATCAGTACGAGCAGCAGCAGGTGTGAGGAGGAGTTTTTTTTTTTTGGTGGGGTGGGGGGGTCAAGGCAGTGTACTAACACACATTATCACAGTTAAGCCTCAGAACAGCCATGAATAAAGAATGGTACCTAAACATCCTCCCAGAGGAACTCCACCAATCATCCAACAACAGTTTGGTGATGAACAACATTTTCTCCAGCATGATGGAGCACCGGGCCAGAAGGGTAAAGTCAGAACTAAGTGGATCAGGAACATCAGCATGTTAGGTTCTGGTCCAGGAAACTCTTCAGACTTTTATCCCACTGAGAACTTGTGTTCCATCCTTAATAGGATAAACAAAAACCCACAAATTCTGACAAAATCCAAACGTTTATGATGAAGATCTGGAGAAGAAGCTGATTGACAGCAGGTCAGTGTGTAGAGAAAAACGTACCAGCACCACAAAAATTGACTCGTTGCATCAACATTTAATTTTTAGTTATAGCCTTTGAAAATGTTTAAATATTTTTAGTCTTCTTCAGTATGCCATGAACAACATCTAAAAACACTGAAGCAGAATACTTCATCATTAGAGTGAGGATACAGAAAATTTTCTTTAGAAGTCTGAAACCTCTTGTTCATTCTAACATTTCCAGCATGGTGCTGAAACGAGACGCCTTATTGAGGGATCTTTAATGGGCAAAGGCCTCATGTCCGATAAAATTCATTTCTAGTTATTAAACAGGTGCCCATGTACTGTCACCCACACAGGCCTCCTCCGATGACCTCCCAGTACATCCTTTCACCAGTTCAAGGGTAGAGGGATGGACAGGAAGTGAAAGTGCCAGCTGGGCAGATCCAGTTGCTGGGAACCGGACTGGAGTTGACAGCACCAGAAAAGGAAAAGGAAGGAGAGAGGAAGAGGAGATGGCGCACACTCACCCACTGGAAGTCCTCTCTGCTTATCCATCTAGTCTAGACTTCACACTGCAACACATTGTTCAACAGCTGGATATTCTCACCCAGGTCAGTACCCAGTTCAACTGTAACATGTCTGCTGACAGGAAGTGAAAAGCTCCTCACAATCACACATCATCTTGTACATGGCTGTGATGGAGCTGCACATGTACTTAGATATGAGAGGTTTACATGTTAGGCCCCGTTAAAATGGGAAACAGATGTGAACCAAAACTAATCCTTTCTGTTAAGTTGTAAAAATTCAAGAAGATGACAATGGCAAGAATAGTTTTTAAAGAGTTAGAAAAATTCTGCATCGCACCAATAATACTATTTTAGATTATTTTGATCTGAGTCATGGAACTAGGCAGGGCTGCCCACTGTTGCTGTAATACTGAATGAGCAGAAACCTTCAGGCTGTTTTTATCATTGATGTTTGTTTTAATTGAAATTTTCTCTTGGCGTGGTGTCCTTTTTGTGGTTTTATTGCCATGTACAGCACTTTGGTCACTTTGTGTGTGTAAAGTGCTTTATAAATAAAGCTTGATTGATTGATTGACTGTTGCCTCTCCTATTTTCAGTTGCTATTGAGCCTTTGGCTATTGCCATACGGCAGAACCCAGATATCGGGGCATCTCACGCCTAGGATTTACACATAAAGTTTCTCTTTATGCCGATAATATGCTTTTGTATATTTCAGATCTTCTGTTTGGCATTCCCGAGCTGTTGGCTCTTCTTTGTACATTTGGGGAGTGTCACTGGTAAAATTACTGTTCTAACTAAATTCCTTTATCTGTTCCAATGTCTCCCAATTTTTCTCTCTAAATCTTTTTATTTTATTCAGATGGCCTTTTTTTCGGGTTCTATAGGGCACAACAGACGTCCGAGAGCCAGTAAAAAGGTGTTGCGATTACCCCGTGACATAGGGGGCATGGCATTTCCTAATTTTATGTTTTATTACTGAGCTTCTAATATTAATGCATTGTTTTTCTGGCTGAGGGGAGGGTGTTGATGAGCCGAGTTGGGTGGCCGTTGGTCTCTAGCTCTGCTATAGCTATAGTCTGCTCTCAGCTGGCCTTTCCACGCTCAGAATCAGTGTAGACAGTCTTTTGGTTTCACTGAATTATTGTTTGCTGCCCCCGTGACAAAGAACCACATGTTTATTCTGTCTGTGTCTGATAGGGCCTTTAATGAATGGTCTACTACTAAGGGCATACGCTGTCTCTATGACTTATATATTGATGGTACATTTGACTTCTTTGAACAGCTGTTGACCAAATTTCAAATCCACAAATCACATTTCTTTAGGTACTTATACCTCAGACACATAGTCAAGTCTAACCCCTGTGCCCATCTCGTACTCTTCTCGGTGAAATCTTGGTTTGTCAGCTCAGCTCACACCATTGGACCAGTCTGGATGTTTTAAAACAGAAGTGGGAGCTGGATCTGGGTGTTGGATTGTTGAAGGAGGTCTGGCACAAGGCTCTACAGAACATTCATAAGTCCATGATTTGTGTAAGACGTAGTGTTATCCAGATCAAGGTGGTGCATCGTTTGAATTAGTCCAAAGACGGACTGTCTAAAATTAGACCAGACGTAGACCCGAGGTGAGCACCTGCCACACATCTTCACATGTTCTTGACTTGACTGAAACTGCAGGGATGTTGGGGGTCTATTTTTGATGCACTCTCCAGGATTTGTGGGACCATTGTGGGCCCAGACCCTTTGACGGCTTTGTTTGGAGTGGTCACGTTGGTCGCTCCTTTGGACACATACCAGTTAAATATTATCGCCTTTTGCTGTTTGCTGGCTAAAAGACTCCTACTGTTCAGGTGGAAAGAGTCTCATCCACCAGCATATGGTCACTGGGTTGCTGAGACTATGTCTCATATACACCTGGAGAAGGTCAGGCACAGTCTGAGGGACTTGGTCAAAAATGTAGGAAAATTTAGTGTTTATGTTGGTTTCTTTTATTTGATCTAGTGTAGCGGGCGGGGGGCATTGTTTGGTGTGGCTTGTTCTGTTGTATTTGAAAATTTTGTGAAATTTAATAAATAAACTTTGTTTAAAAAAATCTGCATAAAGATTCTGAAATATGTTCTTGAAGCTCACGAACCGCTTACCCATTTAGTCTGAAAAAGAGAAAATCTGCTGTGAGCAGCAGCTGTGTGGATGAGACTGGTCAGACTGGCTCTAGATGATAGAAGGACAACAGCAGCTCTATAATCACTGGTTCCTACCAAGGTCTGCAGAACCACATCAGCTGCTCCAGATGGACTCCAGCAGCAGAAGACCACAGCAGTTGTCATGAGTGTAAGGGTGGTGGGGGGTGTTCTTTGGACCCCCTTAGTACCACCTGAGCCTGGTTTAAACCCCACACCTACCTGAGTACTACTGCTGACTATGTCCGTGACCCATCTTGTGATGACTACTTCCAGCAGGATCATGCACCATGTCACAAAGCTCAGATCATCTCTAACTGGTTTCTAGAACATGACCATGAGTTCACTGGACTCCAACGACCTCCACAGTCACCAGATCTCAGTCCAGTCCAGAACCTTTGAAATGTGGAGGAACAGGAGATTCTCATCATGGATGGAGCTGGTGGACCAGAACCTCTGAGGAACTTTTCCAACACCCTGTTAAATCTGTGACATGAAGAATTAAGGTGCTTCTAAAGGCAAAAGGGGTCCAACCCGGTACTAGCAAAGTAGACCAGATAAGTCATGAGTGAGCGCAGAGCTGCCATGCAGAGTTTGTGTCACAGGACCGATTCCAGGGAGGTGAAACTCCTCTAATTTCTGTCTCTGTAATTATTCTTTGACTGCTGTGTAATTATTTTGTGTTTTCCTCCCACCCTAAGACTGTTTCAGTGCTGGAGGAGCGTCTCACCCTGACAGAGGACAAGATGAAGGAGTGTCTCCAACATCAGTCTCAGATTCTGAAGGACATACGAGCATCAGGAGAGAGGCGCAGGACGTCGAGTGATGAGACTGATGGGTCTCCTCTTCACTTCACTTAAGGATATCACCACCCCAATCACCCCAACTCTCCCTCAGAAACAAACAGGCTGTGATTGGTTCAACAATACAACTATTACTTTAAATGAGCACCATGGTGGTCCTTCTCAGGGGTCAGCGGGTTAATCAGGATTTTTGCTGCAGTCAATGTGATTTATTTGTGTGTGTGTGTGTGTGTGTGTGTGTGTGTGTGTGTGGATAATGGACAGCTGCAGCTATGAAATCAGCTTGTCTGCCACATGACTTCCGTGTCTGGGTGTTAACATGGTGATGCTTGTAAACTAGCAGGTGTTTTTAGCTGTTTGCTGCTTCAGCAGGATGATGTTTTCTATTTGAACTCTTTGCATTTTTGTAAAGTTATATATAAAAGCAAAACTAAACCTCAGACACAACTCCTTATTTAAATGTTGTGTGTACATTTATATTTATGAAATAAACAGTAACATATATTGCACTATGAGAAGGGTTTGTGTTTGTGAGATTATGACATGTACATGGTCTTCGGAACAGCCTCTATAAAGAGAAACTGGGTTTTTGTTCAACAGGACTGATAAGCTAACAGCTAGTCCCACAGACATATATACGTAGACACCGCGTGGACTGGCGCTGCCTATTGGAGCTGCCGTAGTGGCCGGCCATCGTCTTGAATGGGTCTCCATTCGCCCCCAGTGCATTCATTTCTACTGAGGAAGGTGCTTACCCAGCTAAAAACACATTTTATCATGCTTTTTTACAAAATCAGACACATGGTATGGAATGATAATTAAAAAAAGAAATATAATTAAACAAAATAAATCAAAATAAAATATAAAATCCCATCAGGTAGGCTAGAAAAGTCAGTAGTAATCCTGTGTGATCTGTTTTCAATAGTACGCTGGTTGTTGCAACTGTAGGCTGCACATAAACGGACATAGTTGCTCACCCTGCATTGACTTTGTAGAGTGAGGAGACCCATCCAATATGGCGGCGACGCTGTTACGCTCTCCAGCGCCCAATGGGGTGTCTACGTATTCATGTCTGTGGCTAGTCCAACCTTAGCTGCTCTAAGGAAACAGAAATACACCACACTGTTGTTGATTCACATAGTCCTTATTGTGTTGAGATATTCATTCTTCTGCATTTAGATGTATTAAGTCATTTGATGCTCAAAGCAATAAACCATGAAGTATTGCAGTTGAGTGAGTGGGACCTTTAACCCCACATCGTGGGCGAATCTCTTGTATCATGGTGAATGTTTTAGCTTCACTTTTGAAAAATGCAAGTAAGAGGAGACGGTTCATATTATTTATCATTTATCGTAGATGTAAAAGTCTTTTCAGACACAGCATGGGAACTTTCAGCCCAGACATTTAACAAGTGTTTAGATAATTCACCTTTTGTTTGAGTGTAATACATGCATATTTTCTTCACGAGATAGAAATTCTCACTTATTTCTTAAGATTACACCCATTTACAACTTCACACCCTGGAGTCATTTGATTTGAACAGAGAAACTGGATAACCCAGTGGTTTCTGAACTTTTCAGAGCCTCTGGCTTCCCTTCACCCGTCCTAAAGACTGAAGCTGTTTATGTTTTCCAGCGGCCGAGATGCGGTGAGCAGTGTGGCTGCAGCAGGAGGAAGCTGTAAAAAAGCCACACAAAGGAAGAGCTCTTCTCTTGCTGCTGGCTGCCTTCATCACCACATCCTTCATTTCCGCTCTGACTTTACTGGTTTTCAAAATGATGCTGCTCCATTTTTTTTTCTGGTGACATAAGTGGTTCAGCCAGTTGAGGAAGACCTTGAGTTAAGTTCAGGCAAAGCAGAGACTCATAGCAGTGAGTGACAGTTTAGCCGAGGGTTTCTGTGTAAAAGTTATAAAACATAAGCATCTGACCTGTTGTCACTAGGGCTTTGAACCACCTCAGTTTGGATAAACAGAGATTAGCGTGTGCTGAATGATCTAAGAGCTCTTTTGAGCAGGACCAGTTCCAGACTGGTTTTCATGCCATCTTAAATGAGACATATTATGCAAAACTCACCTTTTGCATGTTTTGGTGATGCCATGTGGGTCTCTACTGCTTCTATAAACACCAGTGGTGGCTGGTGAAAATAATTCAAAAGCAATCATTTATTTCCCTTTTCCATATAAGCAGTTTTATAGATAGTCAAGTATCACATTTACATCTAAATAAGACTATAATATTAATCAAATACATCCCTAACACAAGCCTACTGTGTACACTTTCTACCAGCCATAAGAGCAACCACAGTCCATAATGTACATTTTTGTCCTTATCCACATTTTATTTTGTCCTTAGTTTGTTTTCTAGCTTCAGTTTTCAGTCTCTAGCAGCCTGTGTGCTTTAATTGATCGTCTGCTCAAAGCTGAACACCTCAAAACTCAGCTACACTAACTCAACTTAGAAATTTAATTGGTTTTCCTGTTTTGAACATTTTATTCACATAAAATGAGAACAAATGAAGATATTTGACTGCAGCAGCTACAGGTATTATTCCAGCTCTGTTTAAATTGACAGTCAGTGCGTTTACATGGGCAGTATCAACATCTAAGTCGATCCAGGTCGATCTTATGGTAATAAGCTGCGAGTCTTTATCCTCTATCGTTTACATGCGCTTTAGAAAACCGATCTCTCAAATGAAGTTTGTTCCACTCCGGTACAGTAGGTGGCGACATGTGCCCTTTCATGTCGGGCATTGTTCCGGTTAGCTTGTAGCAACTCAAATAGTAAACAAACGCTGGTGGGAGTAAATGAGACTGAATTGAAACAGGATATGCACCGTGGATGAAAGAATGGACAACAACGCTGCAGCACAGCTTATTGGTACGTACTGCGCTGTTAGATGTTGTTGTGTGTTACGTTGTGGCGGTGATATTATCAGACGAGCAATACTGCGGCCGCGTCACTTCCAGAATGCAAGCGTCTACTCGGGTCAGCTCGGCTAACCCGTTTACATGCATTTAAAAAAGAAAAAAACGATGTTAGTCTTTTTAGGGCAAAAATTTGGTTTTCTGATGCGCATGTAAACGCAGAATGCACACATTACAAGTGGCTGTAGCTCTGCCTTCACTGTCCAGTTTAAAATACCACCTAGCTGCAGATATTTTAGCTTTCACGAGGAGACACGTGAGCTCTGCGTTAGCCTGCTAGCTAAACGCAGAGTGTGTGTGTGTGTGTGTGTGAATGAGGGAGTGAGAGAGACAGGAAAGGGAATCCAGCACCTTCTAGCATGCTAGCTAGCTTTTTTGCAGCAGGGGCGCTGGCCGACAGCGCCCCAGAGGTGTTCAATTCAGTGATGCTGATTGGCTCAAAATTCTCCAGTTCTTCCTAGTAACCAAACATGGTTGGCTGTTTAGCTGCAGCTCAGGAACAATATTCGTGAGTCTGTTGGAGGAATGTCACCATTTAATGAGAGCTGGTCAAAATGAGTAAATAGTTCATATTGCACATAGGCACACACAAAAAAGCAAAACGGACACCTTTATAGTAAATATATGAATATATATGTTGTAGAATTTTCTACTTTTTTGATTTTTCACATCAGGGAGGGCAGTGCCCTAGTGCCTTCATGGATGAGCCACCACTGATAAACACTCAAAATGTGAAAAAAAAACCTGTCCATCCTTTTTCTGTCATTGTTTGGTTTTAAGAATTATGTGTCTAAAACAAGCCGTTTCAAACACAAGTTTGCTTCAATCAGCTATATGACGTGAGAGGCCACTCTGTAGAGCTGCTCCTCCTCATTGAAATGAGTCATCTGAGTCCAGGATGCTATCTGGTCTCCTTGCTTTTCTCTAGGGGTTTTCCAAGCATTCCCAGTGGGAGGAGACCCCTGGGCAGATCCAGAAATTGATATCCTCTCTGATCTGAAACACCTTGGGATATAAGCAGTAGAGGATTGATGGAGGGATAATGAATGGCCTAAGGGTAAAAATGACAACTGGACTTCTCTTGTTACTTGAAACGTTTTCAGCTGTAATGCAACAGTTCTTGCCCTGGTAGGGAATTTAATTGTCGTGGAACGATGTGTACTAATTAGAGCCATTTAAGTCAGATGAGTTGTTCAGGTGTTTTCTTCTTAAGGTGAACCAGTTTCTGTCTAAGGGCCAGAATATACTTAGCTACTTTTAATTACGCATAAGCATGTTTATCATGGCTGCCTCGCATAACTTGCGTTTGTTTGAAGTGTTGTTTGTGCGCATCCTCTGAAATCAATGCAACGTGTTCGCAAGCTGCAATATGCAATTAAGCAGTAAGGGGAGTTAACAAAACAAGTGAGACATACTTGTCGTCATGCGGTCTCTGGTATAGAGGTCTCACATGCTATCTAAGATACAACTGCTGTCATTTTTCTTTTTTTTTGTTGTGATCTCAAAATTAAAAAGCAAGTTCATTCCCAGCCTTATGGTGCGTTCACACCGGCCTTGACGTATGCGTCAAACAACGCATACTTCATGCCGTTTTTGACGCCTATATATTTTTGACATTGACGCAACTTGCGTTGACGCAGCTTGCGTTGACGGTTGCGTCGGCCCCACGGGGAGGGGAAGGGAGGAAAGAGCGCGTGCGCGGCTCTCTGTTGCCAGATGTTTGTAACAATGGCGGATCCTATCGAGACAATGTCGGCATAAACATTGAAAAAACACTCACCCGACACGCCGAGTTCTCTAGCAATCTTCCTCCAAGCAAGGTCCTTTCTATTCCGATCTCGGTAAGCGTAGCAAGACGGGTCATACAGTTCCCGATAGTTGCAAACGGCGATGATAAGTTTCTCCTCCATTGCTGAATGAATTTGTCTTCTTCCCTCGCTCTGCTGTGACGTATCAACTGGCGCTCTGATTGGTTGACGCTTGTAAAGCGACGCAGAAAGTTCAGCTAGCTGCTGACGTTTGCATTGCTAACGTTGCTCGCTTTGACGTTTGAGTTGAAGCTTGAAAAGCGTGAAAAGTATCAAGCGACGCAGGGACTTTGACGCAGCTCTGAAGCGCCTTACCATAGACTTAACATTGAAACTTGACGCTGGCGACGCATACTTTATGGCCGGTGTGAACGCACCATTAGAGTGTTGTTAGGTTTGAAATGGAGGTTAGTTGAATATTAGCCTTGAAAAATCACCATGTTCTTGCTCTTGTGTTCCTGATCTGCCTTATTTAATAAGATGTGTTGGATCCATTGTGAAAATCAAGAAAATAAACAGTTTATAACCGCAGCTATTATTTTTCAAAGCAGCCATATTGGATTTTGGGGTAAGGGCTTGTGGAGACACCCTGACTTTCTGAATCTGATTTTTTTCCTTTGATGGCATTCTGTTGGTTTTCTGACCTGGAACATGGACATCCTAACTTCTGAGTAAAATAAGGCTGCTGGTCATCATAGGAAGACTAGTACCAATGTAAATCCCTTACTTGTGACTTGCAAAGCCCATTGATTTTTTTGGTTTAAACATCTGAATAGTTTCGTAGGTACTTATCTGTTACCATCTCTGATTTGCACGAATTCACTCTTTGTTCCATAGCTGGGATCAGTCGAGTCACCCTGTTGTCTTCAAACATAAACAGAATGAAAAAGTGTGAAACTAACTATAACATTAATAAATGATCAACTACAGATGTATTAGTGGTTGTTGTGGTGATATGAATACTCCTGAACCTACAGATCTTTGACAGGTGTCCTGAAACAAAGATTATTATGTTCTGTTAATTTTGTCAGACTCAGATTTCCTTGGAGAAGTTAGAAGTGGCTGAAATGACCTCATTAAAAAAAACACACAATCCCCTGCAGGCCTTTGGACTCACATGACCAGGAGTCTGAGAACAAACACAAACAAAATCAGCTGCCAAACGTTTTGTGTTCAAATAACCGGAGAGCCGCATGCCGACAGCTAATGACCAACTTCCACCTTTACTTCCACTTCAGTCTCATTAAGTACTCACAGACCGGCTTTACAACTAACACAGTGCTCTGTGTGTGTGTGTGTGTGTGTGTGTGTGTGTGTGTGTGTGTGTGTGTGTGTGTGTGTGTGGGACTGCTTTACTGTAATTCTGCTCCAGAGGAAAATCCTGAAGGAGAACATCTGACTTTTGACCTTAAACAGGACATTCTTGCTGGAAACCCCTCCAGTGTGGCTGAATTCACACTATTTTATAAAGCAGTTACAGAAATACTGGATTACCTGAAAGGGTTTTGTAACAGAACATGGAGTTGAGGATACCGCCATTTTTATCTGGGACTGTTTCCTGTTTACACATTTTAATTTAAATGAAATGTTGCTTTATTTGATTGAAAACACTTTCCAATAAGGGTCCCTTTTGACGTGTGTGTAGTCAGTTTACCATTTTGCATATTTGTACAACTTTATTGGGTACATTTAATCAAGTTTTCTAGTTTAGAAAACACGTGTGAGAGGTAATTGTGTAGGTTATAGTTCATAGCAGATGTCTATAGGGCCTATGGTCCAACAAACATACAAAAACATTTGTTTTTATTCAGTAGAGCCACAAATAACCTAACTACATTGTCATTATATCCCACACTGCCTCAAAACCAACAACTCAGAAAGTAAACATATTCAGCTCCCAACTGATCTGAGAGGACCTGTCCTCCTCCTCCTCCTCCTCCTCCTCCTCCTCCATGTTCTTGCTGCTTCCATCCATCTCTGAATAACAGGAGGATTATCTTTTTGGAAATTCCCCGTTAACCCCCTTCAGGGACATGAAAGGATAAATGTATACCAGGGACAAAGGAACAAAGAGGAAAAAGAGACAGTGGAAGCGTGGAGGCCCCTTCTGCAGCTTTAGCTGTTAGGTTACAGAATCTCACTCTGAGCTCAGATGAAAACTAAAGTCAGTCAGTCTCCGTCCTACTGGTTGAATGCAGAACTACAACTGTTGTAAACAACCCTGCCACAGTCTGCTGTAGCTAGTGCTAACAACGAACTAACTTACAGAAGCCAACTATACTAAATAAGCCACAAAGTAAAAAGATCCACACTCTTGGAGAAAATAATATTATTACTTACAAGTCCAGTAGCAACAAAGCCAGGTCACCATCAGTCCATGATTTTGTAGCCTCCTTTAGCTCCCTCAAAACTAGTGTAGGCTGCGCCAATGTTCACTCTGGTTCTAGCTCTTTGCTTCACCTCCAAAGACATTACTCTCTTACTTTTACTTCCAACCTCCGCCATGATGCCAACAAAAAAGAGCTAAATTCTTCTTTTCTTGTACTTTTTATTGACGGCCTGTGAACTGAAAAAGCTAACTCCTAGCTTTCATATGAGCCATCGTCACCAGTGTCGCCAGACTGGAAATGTTAAAGTTTCGTACCAGGATCTTAAAATTATCGTATTTTGAGAAAAATTATCGTACACTACTTAGTTGCATCCTGACATGTCTGATGACCCACAGCTTCAATATTAGTGTATCAAACACAGTGTAAAATTGTAGCCTTTAAAGTAGTTTTAGCTTTAGGAATGTCTCTGGATGCAATCTACAGCCGCAGATTCCACACAATGAAGGGCTAAAATGATCGTACATTATGGGATTTATGATCGTACAGAGGGCTAAGTTATCCTACAAATACGATAATTATCGTATGTCTGGCAACACTGATTGTCACAGTAAACAGCTGTTGCCGTAAAGCAGGTAGAGACTAGGGATGCTCCGATCCAATCACGTGATTTTAAAAAGATCGGAATTGGGTGTAAAAGATCGGATTTAACCTTTTAAAACAACAAACATGACTTTTTAAATTCATCCTGAGATAGAGATTTTCAAACGGAACAACAATGGCGTAGTTTTAATTTCAACAAGTTCCTCTACATTAATATTCTTTGTTCCTTGGAAGAAAACAACACCGTAACGCCACACAATTTGCGGCAGGCAAGGATTCAGACACCAAGGTGCATCTGTTAGCTAGCAGGCTAACGCAGAGCTCACGTGTCTCCTCGTGAAAGCTAAAATATCTGCAGCTAGGTGGTATTTTAAACTGGACAGTGAAGGCAGAGCTACAGCCACTTGTAATGTGTGCATTCTGGGCATTCAACATGCTGTAAAAGACAGAGTTTCATGATTCGCTGCCTTCAAAACAGACTACTTTCACTTTCGGCTTTTCCCTTCGGCCATCAACAAAGCGAATCACCTGTCTCCATTAATTCCCAGTTTGCAACCAACAGTCCCAGTTCACAGCGAACTCAGACAAAAACGCTGAGCCTGCCTACAGAAAAAGATATGCTAATAAACAAAGAGAAATTGCTAACAGACCACAAAAAGTCGGGGTTTCTAAGTCTGTCACAGCACCAGAGCTGTGCGTTAGCTACAGGTGTTGTGCAGGGAAAAGTGAGCTTGGCGGCCGAGGCGCCGCGTGCCTGCCCTGTCACGGGAACGCGCATTGAGGGAGTAAACAACTTGAAATATGAGCAACCCTGCTACTTTTAAATATGTTTGTAACACGTTTTTTAATCAATGTACTTAGTGAAAGTGAAACTTAAAGGACAACTTGGATTTTTTTCTTCTTACTTTAATGCTTTCATGAAAATTATTTTTTATATTATTTTAATTCTTTCCTGAAAAGTATCGGATTGGGACTCAGTATCGGCAGATACTCAAAATCAAATGACTCGGAATCGGATCGGGAGCAAAAAAACGTGATCGGAGCATCCCTAGTAGAGACCTCCCACTAGTGTTCCTACTGGAACCAAAAAACTGTTAAGTGCAGTTTCTGGTCAGCAGAGGGCTGTCCAATGTGGAGTTGTTCAAGATCCAGTGAAACCAGTTTTAAAGCAGTGGTTTAAAGTGTTAAAAGCTCTTTAATGCTGCTTTGAATTTGACATTTTTTAAGCGAGAGAACACTTTTCACCAGTACAGCGAACAACAAACTTTAACATTGTCATAAACTTTATTGACTCTATTTCCAGCTAGAAAACATGCATCTTTCTACTCCCTCTATTGTTTATGTTTGTGTTGCTGGCTGCTTGGTATGCTGAAAACGTGACTTATCGCATGCATGACGCCACTCCCTGAGATGCAAGAAGAAAGCATATCTTTTCACTAAGGAAAATGACAAAAAATAGTAATGCACAGTGACTTTAATCTGATTACTGGTTCGGGAACAGCAATGAATTTGATTACTCATTACTAATACAAGTGGACAAGTTAGAGTAATCTTTAAATATAAATGATGACTTTTCTGGGTTGTGTTTCAGTGACATTTGTTTGGGACAATATCTCAGGTGGAATTCAGACATTATCTATAAAAAGCTTTTCTATATTTTTCAGAAAAGTCCAGTTTCATATCTTTTCCTTGCAGGATTGCAATTAGAACTGATTTCATAATGTAGTTTCACCTTTTGTTTGTCGTCATTTCACTCAAATAAGTAGTCAGTTTAGCCCCATTTCCACATTTGCATCGTCTCTGACTTCATGTTCCAGGAAGATGGAGCAACACCACAACACCTGGAGGATGTGGTTCCTGCATTCATAAAAAGGATGAGTGGCACCACAAAGTCCAGACAGTGATCCAGTTGTTCATGTAGTAGTTCATGGAACCTCAGAAGTGAGAAAGTCTATGAAGATCAAACTGAAAAATTTCACAGAGGAACTAAAAGAAAAAATCAAGGGGAACTGGTAAAAAAAAATGACTCACAGACATCCAGAGTTCACCTGGGTTATGGAAATGACCTCTAGCAGCTGTCTGGAAAGAAAAAGGTGAGAATTTCCTATAGAAATCCACAAAAGGACGTGTGAGACTACATCTTATGCTCAGAGTTAGGCTAGCGGGTCAAACCAAATCCTATTTCCCTTACTCCTCTGTTTTTGTTTACATGTGTTTCTGATCATTCCAGTTAACAGCAACATTTGACATCAAAGGCAGAGGAGGTCAAGTCAGTTATGCTCTGTTCATTTGACTCCATAAATGTCAGCACTGATCCAACTGGATATGATTTTAAACGCAAAGAAACACTTTCTTCACATTGGTCCACCAAGAGAAATAAATTTGGTGCTGACCCTGCTCCCAGGATTTAAAGTTTTGGCACCTTCCAAACAGCACTGGAGTTTAACGATCCTTGTGTCAGCTGATTGTTGCCTCAAACCCTTTTGAGTTCCCCTTCCATATAGTAGAATATGCAGGTTTTTTAAACTGATAATTACAAAGTTTTGACAGTTTTATGAACTACTTTAAATCCCACATGAATCCTGTTGAGCCTAATTTGTCCTAAACAACCACACTCCTGAGTAATCTAGTCTTCTGCCTTTACAACATGCTAGTTGCTGCAGTGGTAAGGCACTAAAAAAGTCAAGACCACACAACGTGGGAAGCTCCAGTAGTTTGATGCAGAACAGCACCCAAGTGTGACTCTTCTTAAACAGCCGTAGCCTGTTTTTACAGAGCTTAGTGTGCTGAAAGCTTATCTCCGGTGGTCACAAGGGCACGGTGGATGCAGAAAAAGAAAAGTGGTTAAAAAAAGCTGACTTCCTCACACACAAGCTTCAAATGGACCTCTGTCCTTGTATGAGATGTTATTTGATCTCTGAGTTCATTTCTCTCTCTCTCTTTTCTTTCCGAGTCTTCCTGTTCCTGTCTTTCACTCTCAGGAAATAAAGATGCACATGTACCCAAGGCCTCTGACAACAGATTCAACATTTTTCTTTTGATCCAAACAGTGCTTCTCTTTAGTTTCCCTTCAAACAGTACAGGAGCCAAATGGACTATAAATTAAAGGTAAAGCAATACAATACGCCACAAAGAGCTACAGTCGTGCTTTTAACTACATCCTGTTTAAATGTTCTAGAGAATTGTAATTGAGCTGTCACCTCTTGTACACTATTGTTGCAAACTAACATCAAACCACTTGTGGCCTTAAAACCTCCAGATGGAGTTTTTTTCTTCTTGTTATGTTTTTCCTGTGTTTCTTTTCTATCTCCATTGGTTTTTCTTGCTTTAAAGCAACATTCCGCAACTTTTACACCTTAAAATTATGCTTTTTTGTAAAGTTTTTGCGTCATAGTATTATCTATTATGTTCATTTTCATACCTGTGATAGTGTTGGGGGGTCCCACATCTGTTTACCGCACTATACAGTTTTTGAGCTTCGGGTAGCCGCTGGAAGTACTGACTGGGTGTCGTTTAACGGCACTATATGGCAAGCCAAAGGGATAAAGAAAGTGCGCGTTCTAAACGCGCGTTATGTCTGCCAAAATCCGCGTCCTGAACATGCGTTTTCACGCCAAAGGGGGCAAAAACTCACGTGTTCTAAAAGCGAGCATTATGTCCGCCAAAACGCGCATCTTGAACGAGTGTTTTGGCGCACATAATGTGAGTTTAGAACGCGCATTTTTTTCATCCCTTTGGCTTGCCATAATTGTATAACGTAGACTCGCGGTTTAGCAGTGGCAGATTCACTAAAGAAAGCTAGAAATCCCTTATCAGAGGAATCTAGGAAAAGAAAAGAAGAACGTGATAGAGCAAGAGCAAAGACCAGAGTTATTATTGGGCTGTCTTTTCCTCGCTGGAGAGCTCTTTTAGAAAGAACAGCATGAACTACGGACTCTGACCTAGCCGTGCTGCTAATGGCTAGGTAAGTAATAAATTATTTCACCGGGGTTATTGTGTTTGGTCGGGCATAAAGTTGTTATACAGTCCTGATAAAACTATTTATTCAATGTGTGGAGGTGGAAAAGTTTGTTTTATAGGGGTAATAGCAGCTGTGGCTACAGTGTAGCTCATCACCATCAGTGGGTGAATGGGTGAATGACTGTAGTGTAAAGCACTTTGGAGTCCTCTAACTCAGAAAGGTGCTATTCAAGTGCGGGTCATTTATCATTATCATTTCTGTGTGTGTTGTTCAGAACTTTCATAAAACTGAAAAAAATAAAATAAAATTTAAGGAGCTGTAACTTTCAGAATGTGTGCTAACTGAGCTGGTTACTAAACCTGAGATGTTTTAGAGATGCTGAGCTTCTTGAGAAATGTTAAAAACATTCAGTTACATTCCACAGAGAAGTCTGTGACAAACATTAGTTTTTTCATTTTAATAGGATTAAAGCTTGTAATAAATTATAACCAGAGATGCTTTTTTGGTTTGAAGCGGTTTAAAACCTGCTCACTGTCTATTCTACTCAAAAAGTCTGATCTCATCTTCAAAAGTTCAAAACACCTACACAATGAGTAAACTTTCCACTTCCCATCTCACAAATAGTTCTGCTCTTCCGACAGGGCTCAGTTGATAGTTGCTTAATATGGTTCCTTTTTCTCTGGAATAAGGGCCAAAACATGGGAACAAATTGTCTCTGTTCCTCGGATAAGGAAGAGGTGGACTTCCTGACATCCTGGCCTGTTGCTGGTCCAGGGTCATGTGATTTGGAGGTCAGTTGAGTAGGACACACATTCTTCCTGTTGAGTGGGTGTATGTTTGTTCTGTCTCAAAAGGCACAATTCACAGTGAATATGTCCCATGGTTTAGGACTTTGTGCATATGAAATGTGTGTTTTAATAATCATAGAATGAGAGAACCTTCTATGATTTTATCATAAAATAAACACGGCTATTAAAACACCCTATTATAAATGATCACATGGGACTCTGGAACTGTTCAGAGAATGTATTTAAGGTGTTTTTAGTCTTTTTAGGTAGAACTCTTGTCCAGTTCCCCCTGTGTGTGATTTAATTGTTTACATGAAGACAAATGAATCACTCTAGAGTGAACCGAAACTTTTAGAGAACTTTTTGGTGTGGGTCTAAGATGACCTGACTCTGATCCAATACAACATCCAGGTTGCAGCAATTTTGAGCCAGTCAACTTCTCATAGGTGTGCTTTGTATTCTGGGATATGAAAGCGTATACAAACCTCAGGAGCTCACTAGTTAGCCAAAGATGATTTTTTTTTAAGCATAAAGAAATTAACAGGATGTTTTCTTACTTGCACTTTTAAATTCTGCTGATTTGGTTTTGCATAAAATAAGGCACACATTGTTCATGTTGTACCTTTTTACCTCTGGTCTTCCCTCCCACAGACCCTTCAGAGCAACAAGCAGACTGAATGTTTTTCAGGTGATTTGTAAGGACACATTTTAGTTTCCATGCGGTTTTCTCTGTGGGAGAAGAGATCAAGTCAAACAGGGTGATGAGAATGTACTTTAATAATCCAGTGTGCCAGGTAGCCTCATTCAGACAAAACTAAACCATAGAAAACTTTCATTTCTTGTGGTTCCTCATTATACACAGAATCAATAAAGCTTGTTTTTACCTTTGCTGACATGTTTTAGTGTCTACTGCCGCCTTCGTCAGAGCTCGCCGTTGTTGGTGGCGTCACTTCCTTTTATCCACGGGCAGTAGAGGATGATGTCACCCTCTACAGAAAACTTGGTGCAGCGAGATAAGTTAAAGACTTCCAGCAATAACGATGGTGAGCTAAGTGCAATCGAAACAGTCAGTGAAAGAAAATACACCTAAAACTGTGTAGCTTTGCCTGAGTCACTGCCCAGAACTGTGCTGTAGACCTCAGTATGGAAACCTTTTAATCTGAATGGCTTGCAGACAACAGGAAAAGTCTAATTAAAGTAGCTCTCTGGAGTATTTCTTTTATCTGACGGCACCATCTAGTGGCTGACAAGTGTATCACACCAATAGTTGGGTCGACTCGGTAATTTAAGATGGCGACTGCACGTTTCTTGTTTATGAATGTGCTTCTGTAGCCGACAAACAGAGCTAAAACACGTTGTTTTACAATTATTATTCTCATGTCATGTTGTGTTTTCATATATTTATATTTTAAAGACTTACTTGTTGCAGACACATCCATGGCCAGTTCTGAAGCTGCATGGGTGTAAGAATACTGCTGGATTCCAGATAGTAAATTAGCTGTTTGTTGACTAACTTTTCAATTACTTTAGAGAGGCAGGGCAAGAAAGAGATAGGCCTATAACAATTTAGGTCTGAATGATCTGCATCAAAGCGATCCATCTTAACTGATGATTCCTCTTTGATGCCATGAGAGACACTGTTTTCAACTCAAAAATCGTCTCCTCATGTGCATGCTCATGTTTCTTCCAACTCAATTTTCCATCTATCATTACACCAACGAAGTTAATTTCAGCCACTCTTTCAATTTCTATATTGTTTATCATGAGTTTCTTATTGGTTATGGTTGATCTATTGCCAAATATCAAATACCTTGTTTTATTTAAATTCAGTGTTAATTTATTAAGGTCAAACCAATACTTGAATTTATTAAGTTCATTTCCAACTGTATCCAGAAGCTCCTCCAAGTTGTCACCACAACAAATTCATTTGTATCGTCAGCAAAGAGAATTGTTTCAACAAACTAGACGCCTCACAAATATTAATACACAAAATAAATAACCGAACCCTGAGGAACTCTAAACCTTTTTTCATTCATTTAGATTTTATCTGATTTAATTCAACATACTGTTCTCTATCACTCAAATATTTCCTTATTTCCTGCATTAGCATGTAAACGAGGATAAAGACTCCCAGCTTTCTATCATAAGATCGACCTGGATCGATTTAGATGTTGATACTGCACATTTAACCACACTGACTTAACATTCATAGACTCATCCATCTTGACTCGCGACGGAGAACAGCAGAGAACGCCTCTGCTAGTAGAAGCTAACCGTTAGCATTAGCAACTCCACCACACAGCAGAACTCCTCCAGGCTTGTGTTATTTGTGGAGATAAAACATCAACATTGCAGAGCAAACAGAGTCAGTGGTAGAGTCACATTGCTGTTAGCCAATCAGAGGCGAGATGTCCAAATATCAGGAATTAAAACTCCAAATCCTGCCGTGTTCAGCTGAACTTTGATCTGGCTCACTTCTAGTTCCTGAAACAGGAGCGCCAGAGCTTTTGTCCCACAGAGATCGAGTCATAAGGAATTAATTTATACTACTGCAAATGTATTGAAAAAACTAGTGAATTTGGTCTTTAAGAGTATTCTCACCAATACTTCCAAGACGCTTCCTTTAGAGTCTTGGCTGAATAGTACGTGTAACAGAGTTCATATCTGTCCATTCAGCAGGGCTGTTATTCAAGCTGGTGCAGTTACCACGACTGTTTTTTACGTTTCTTCACCTTTTACAGCATCTTAAAAAATCCTGTTTAAAAACAATGCATGAAGAATAAAGATATTTAGTTTTCGGGCCTTCTGTGCTTAAGGCCAAGTGTTGCCTAAAATGTAAAACTCTTTCAGCTCACAAGCAGTTTCTGCAGCAAAATTACAACCTGAAGGTTTTTTTTCTATTTCCTGACATTTTATAAATCTGAAGCTGATGAATGGAGTAGTGAGAAGAGTCATCACATGCAGGGGATTGGGGTTCACAGCATTGTGGGAATTCTTCCTTTAAGGTGGCAGATGTCTAAAGCAGCTTATCCAGCCAGGTAAACACACTCACCAGCAGCTTGTCTTTGATCATCTTAAACAGGACATGCTGCTTCGTAAAGGCTCTGAGCCTGGTGCAGAGAAAGCTGATGGTCTGTGGCCAATGTTTTCACTCTGATGAATTTTACAAAAGTTTTGTGTATGTTGTGTGAGCTTTTGCCTCGATGTGAAGCTGGGTGACTGACAGACAGCCTGGCGCATCCAGAGAGTAGAGCTCTGTCCTCAGACGAGTAACCCAGTCACCAGTTTCTTTTCCCACCAGGATCCATGTGTGTGTTCAGTCATGTGTTTGGCTTCAGACTCAAGGATCCCCTCCTGGTTAATAGTTTTTCTCTAAGCCTGTTGTCACAGCCACTCCTGGAGGATGCCAGGGCATCACACATCCCCCGTCGCAGCAGAAGGTTAAGCTACCTACCCTAACACCCTCTCCACTCCGTTTCACCTGTGTGTCAACGAATCAGAGGGACTTGCATCAGAGCGACACAAGAAGCTGTGCCACTCACACAAATCCCTGGTGTCAGTTTTACCAGAGAGGGGAGGTGAGAGAGGAAGTGTCTTATCCGAGATGCCAACAAATTAGGGGAAAACCACACAAGCAGGAGAGAGATAAGGGAAGGTGCCTGTTTGACTCAAAGACATAAACACAAGATATCAGTTCAACAAGCTTCACAATAAAATAAATATACTTATTAAGAAGTAGAGTACCCTTTCAAACTGTTTTATGGGAATATGTGTTGCTTGGTTATTTGTTTGTTGTATAAATGTTTTTGGTAATAAATAGATCAGCAGAAAGCCTGATTAGTCAAATTTACACATTTACAGTGCATCTGGAAAGTATTTTTTTGTTCATGTTACAGCCTCACTCCAAAATGGATTAAATTCTTTGTGCCCATAAAATTCAACACACAACACCCCATAATGATAATGTGAAAAAAGTGTCTTTGAAGTTGTTGCAAATTTATTAAAAATAAAAAACTTGAGGAATCACATGTACATAAGTATCCACAGCCTTTGACGTGAAGCTCAGAATTGAGCTGTTTCCACTGATCATCCTTGAGGTGTTTCAGCAGATTAATTGGAGTCCACCTGTGGAAAATGAAGCTGATTGGACATGATTTGGAAAGGCACACACCTGTCTATATAAGGCCCCTGGGTTGACAGTGCATGTCAAAGCACAAACCAAGCATGAAGACAAAGGAACTGAGTGTAGACCGCCGAGACAGGATTGTCTTGAGGCACAAGGCTGGGGAAGGTTCCAGAAACATTTCTGCTGCTTTAAAGGTTCCTATGAGCACAGTGGCCTCCATCATCCATAAGTGGAAGAAGTTTGGAACCACCAAGACTCAAGGTCAAGGTCAGCTTTATTTCTATAGCACACTTACTGTTGCTCACGCAACCCAAAGTGCTGTACATAGCAAAACCACATAACACACACTCAAGAAAATGGGCCCCCAAACTGCTAGGTCTGCCACTGCTTACCTGCTCTGGGCTGGAAGAAAAAACCCCGAGTACAAAGCTCACGTCACGAGAGTCGTTCATTAGTTCCCAGTAGCATCGCTCTGCTAACTGCATGTTTGAGTCACTCACCCCCTCCCTTCCTGAAAGCTAGCTTGCAATGTCCGGTGCTAAATTGTAGCATGAACGAATCACTCAGTTCCTCCGTAGCGGGTTTCAGCTCATACAAGTCACTCAGTGGAAGCTTACGGTACTACATACGACTCACTAGCCCTAGCCTAGAATCTAGACCGTCATTTTGCCAAATCAAAATGATCATTATCATATATAGGATGGCTTGCCAGGCTACCCTAACCCGAGTCACAGGTGCAGAAACTCAGGCTGTTACCGGGGAAGAGTCGCTCCTTCACCTGAGCTGAACTATGATGGTGTGACTGACGCCATGTAACAATATTCAGGCTACACTTTGTTTTGCAAAGATAATAAGCAGACTAAAGAAAAAAATATAATAACTCAGTTCCACCACTATTTCCATCCATCCATCCATCCATTTTCTCCCGCTTATCCGGAGTCGGGTCGCGGGGGCAGCAGCTTAAGGAGGGAAGCCCAGACCTCCCTCTCCCCAGCCACTTGGGCCAGCTCCTCTGGGGGAATCCCAAGGCGTTCCCAGGCCAGCCAAGAGACATAATCTCTCCAGCGTGTCCTGGGTCTTCCTTTGGGTCTCCTCCCGGTTGGACGAGCCCGGAAAACCTCACCAGGGAAGCGTCCAGGAGGCATCCTAATCAGATGCCCGAGCCACCTCAACTGGCTCCTCTCGATGTGGAGGAGCAGCGGGTCTACTCCGAGCCCCTCCCGGATGACCGAGCTCCTCACCCTATCTCTAAGGGAGAGCCCAGCCACCCTGCGAAGAAAACTCATTTCGGCCGCTTGTATCCGCGATCTCGTTCTTTTGGTCACTACCCAAAGCTCGTGACCATAGGTGAGGGTAGGAATGTAGATCGACCGGTAAATTGAGAGCTTCGCCTTTCGACTCAGCTCTCTCTTCACCACGACAGACCGGTACAACGCCCCCATCACTGCAGACGCAGCACCAATCCGCCTATCGATCTCACGCTCCACCCTTCCCTCACTCGTCAACAAGACCCCGAGATACTTAAACTCCTCCACTTGGGGCAGGACCTCGTCCCTGACCTGGAGAAGGCATTCTACCCTTTTCCGACTCAAGACCATGGTCTCGGATTTAGAGGAGCTGATTCTCATCCCAGCTGCTTCACACCCGGCTGCGAACTGCTCCAGCGAAAGCCGGAGATCACGTGCTGATGAAGCCAACAGGACCACTTCATCTGCAAAAAGCAGAGACGTGATCTTTAGGCCACCAAAATGGATCCCCTCACCACCTTGGCTGCACCTAGAAATTCTGTCCATAAAAGTTATGAACAGAATCGGTGACAAAGGGCAGCCTTGGCGGAGTCCAACTCTCACCGGAAACGAGCCCGACTTACTGCCGGCAATGCGGACCAAGCTCTGACACTGGTCGTACAGGGACCTAACAGCCCGTATCAAGGGGCCTGGTACCCCATACTCCCAGAGTACCCCCCACAGGGCCCCCCGAGGGACGCGGTCGAACGCCTTCTCCAAATCCACAAAACACATGTAGATTGGTTGGGCGAACTCCCACGCACCCTCCAGGACCCCCCCAAGGGTATAGAGCTGGTCCAGTGTTCCACGGCCAGGACGAAAACCACATTGCTCCTCCTGAATCCGAGGTTCGACTATCCGACGGATCCTCCTCTCCAGAACCCCTGAATAGACCTTACCAGGGAGGCTCAGGAGTGTGATCCCCCTGTAGTTGGAACACACCCTGCGGTCCACCTTTTTAAATTTCCACCACTATTTAAAAAATAAATCAATTTCAGTGTATAAAATGAATAGTTTTCATTTTCAATCACTCATCTTAGCGGTAGGAGTTACATGGAAAGAGGAGCAAATTAAGTTTGAGTGAAAATGTAGATTTTTTTTCACTCTGGGCAACTGACTCAGTGACTCAAATGACTCAAAAAACCTGATTCATTTTGATGAATGACTCATTCAAACTTTATTCAGTAAAAATAATCGAGTTTGCCATCACTAGCTGTTTCCGCTCAGTCGAGCTGGTACTGGTTGGACACTCACCTTCCTGAAGTGACGAGACCTCAGTAGCAGTCTTCTGATGATATCATCGCCATAAAGTAACATGCATAACACCATCAATCAGTGCAGTACGTACTAGATAAAATGTGCTGCAGCATTGTTGTCCGTTCCTTCAGCCATTGTGCATATCCTGTTTTACTCCAGCTGCTTCACTCCTGCCAGCGTTTGTTTACTATTTGTGTTGCTACAGGCTAACCGGTAGAATAACGACACAAAAGGGCGAAAGTCGCCACCTATCGTAGCGGAGTGGAAGTCACTTCATTCCAGAGTTCGGTTTTTTAACATACAGGTAAACTAGGATAAAGGCTCCCAGTTTATTGCTGGTTCCTAGATCTGCATGTAAACGCACTGAGTATTTGAGACATTGAACCCTATGTAGCCTCTACTTTGCTAATCAGTAACTGAATGAATGAATGTGAATAAATGAGTCATTTAGAAGACTAAAAATATAAATGTAATCTATTTATCATGGGTTATAACAGTTTGGTCAAAAACTTAAAATAAGGGTTTTCACAATCACACCAGTGTTACAAGACCTGGTGTGATCTGTAAGCTCTCAGCGTTTTATTGTGAACGACGCTGAGATATCACCTCAACAGCTGAGGTCAGTAGCTCATCCAATCACGACTTTCTGATGAATCAGTATAAACCCATCTATGATTCATGTCATGTGTTTCACACACACGCGCACACACACACACACACACTGTCTTTCACCATCTCTTATCCCGTCATCCTCTTAACGGTTGACTGGATTTATGAGACACCTGTTCACTTTTACTCTGGTGATTGCGTCCCTTCACTTCAAAGTTTTCCTTTATATCCTGTTTTTTCACTTGAGTGTTTTGAATATACTGGAAAGTTTCTGATTGATGATTTTTAAACCTCCACTCCAGGTTGCTAATTAGTGATGTTAAAAGGGCAAAAACAACTCTCCAGTTCAAATCCCCCATCCCACCCCTCTCAGGTGTTAGTTACCCTCTCTAGACATCCCCAACCCCCAACAAGAAACCCTGCCTGCCTGCCTGGCAGTCGTTGCTGTTGTTGCTTTTCTTTTGGCTTCCTTCCACTCCGCTCCGCCCTTCTCCATCTTTCCTGCTCTCCTTTCACCCTCCCTGCCCTCATCCAAATGTTCTAGGTCCATCTGTCAGCATGCTTATCCCCCAGACTGAAGGAGGAGGGGTGAGGAAGGAGGAGAAGAAGATGATAGACAAGAGAAGTCAAAAGGAGCAGATGGGTCAGTCAGGGCTGTTGGATATGAGTCCTATTTGCTTCCTGGGGAAATAAATGAAACTGTGCAGATAATAGAGGAAAAGACCCATCCACTCCAGATTTTTACTTTGCCAACAACAGTTTAGTTTCATCTGATGATTCGTCCACCTTCTCAACATTTTCCTGATAAGGGAAAAGGGACCTTCCCATGGGAGCCTAGGGTCTTCTCCTGCTTTCCTCCTCTGAGACCTTGATTTTACACATCATCAATCATGACCTGTGTAACCCAACAGGAGCCCTTGTTCTCCACATCAAAGAGGTCCCAGAGGAGCATAGATCAATCAGGGATTGGTAGCACGGCTAGATTCCTCCCGTTTTCACAGAACAACAATACCGTGACCAACTGAGGGAAATCCCTCTTTGTGAATTGATTGATTTGATTAGTTTGCTTCTTCGTGATTCCTAATCCTCTTCTCTACATTCACCCTTATGCACATCTCTTATCTCAGGTTATTTGAGCCTGTTTTTGTTTTTACCTTAACCCAAAGACTGTTTTGACTTCATCACAGACAGTTACTGCATAAATATCAAATATCAGATATTTGGATTAATTCTGCAGATAAATCCAGACTTTTGTGTTTGTTACCATTTTTATTATCAGTAACAAGTTCTGAAGTCTTTACTAAAGATTTTGGTTGCACTATGAGACATTTTAGTGAACATGTAGTCAAAGACATATGTTCATATCAAAGGTTTGGGTCTGGCGTTCCTCCAGTGAATGCATCTCCCTCCACCTCATATGGTTTTAACTAAGATCATCTTGTGTTGAGAAATTAGTCGTGTTGGCACTCAGAGTTATTGTTGTTGCTTAAAAGTTTATAATGCATGATCACTTTCATGATTGCTGTGGAAAAAGTGTTTCAATCAGTTTTATTATAAATCCAAGATATTTTTTTATTTTGTTTAAACGAGCAGTGATTTCATTTGTTTTCTTTAAGATGATGTTAGACTGCAACAAAAAACTCGATGTGATCTTATGGGTGTCTAGTGTGTTTAATAAGGAGAAGCTAAGAGCTGGGACTCTAACGAGGACGTTTATTGAGGTTTTATAGCATGAAGATGCAACAGTGTGGATAAAATGCCATATTAGCTCAACATCTGTAAAACTGACTACATTATAACCATTTTTGTGTTTACTGATGTCAACACCACCCTAACTTCCATTCTGTTAGAAACCGTCCTTTAGCAGAAACACAATTTGAGGAACGATTGTTAAACGTCAGAGGAAACTGTCAGGAACAGTTAGGCTGGGGAAGCTTCAGCAAAAACCAGATTTTCTCCTTGCTTTTGATCTAATGAAAGACTTATTAACTAAACAGGTTGTAACCCCATGACCTTGTCGCCAGTCTTCCTGGACAGAAAGTAGAGGGGAATCGGAAACGGCCTGTGTTGTGGCTAAGCCATGACCAGGCGCCAGGAAAGCAGGAAGTGAGATTTTTTACATAAACACTACAGACTCTACTGTTAGCCTCTCCAGCCCTTCCTAGTATGTTCTAGTGGGTTGTCTGTTCATAATAAAGTTGCAAAAAATAAATAAATACTACAAACTCAGCAGTTTCAAAGCAAGCCGAGGAACTGATGGTTTATGTGAAGCTCCTGAGAAAAGATTTAGCACAGATCACTGCAGGTAGGCTGCTGTCAGCACCTTCCCAAGTCTAAAACAGTTCTTTAAAGTTTTATCACTCACACAGAAATTAAGACAGGAAATTTGTTGTAAAATTCAAGAGCAAACTGACAGGACTGGACAGGCGGGACAGGAGTAGAGTTCGAGTGTGGCATCCTGAATGACCCAAACGCAGAGTACTGCATCTTTTTCTGATGTGACCAAATTACCACAACCCCGGGTGCTGTTCAACACTGTGGATGGGATCCTGAATCCTCTGTGTGGAGTTGGCTTGGAGGCCTCGCCAGCTCTCTGTGAGGAATTTTTGGATTTCTTTATTGGCAAGGTGGATGCTGTTAGATCGCAGATCCTGCCCCAGTCATGTTGCTCACCTGTGGACAGTCGGTGCTGCTCTGCACTATTTTGGCAATTTGAGGCTGTATCTCCTGAGGGGCTGGCAGATATTGTGGGGCAACTTAAGCCATCAGGCTCTGCTCTGGATGTCATACCGTCCTGTCTAGTGAAGGCAGTTTGGCCTGCTATTGCCACTGATGTCCTCAGTATTGTTAACTCCAGTCTGTCTTCTGGTGAAGTTCCAAGTTGTTTTAAGCATGCCATTATTAAACCCCTTGTTAAGAAACCTGGTTTGGACACGACTGTTTTATCCATTTTTAGGCCGATCCCTATGCTCCCTTTCCTCTCCAAAGTGTTGGAAAATGTTTTTATTCAACTGACTGCTTTCCTTGATGGTAAACAGATTTTTGAGGTTTTTCAATCCGGTTTTAAGTCCTGTCACAGTACTGAGACTGCACTGTTAAAGGCCACGGATTCTGGTGAAACCGTATTTTTATTGCTGTTGGACTTGACTGCAGCTTTTGATAGGGTTGACCGCTTTATTTTGCTGACACAATTATAAGATTATGTTTGCCTAAGGGGCGTTGCCCTGAGTTGGTTCAGATCATATTTGTCTGATAGGTCTGTGTCTGTCAGTGTTGGTGATGTCTTCTCCAAGGTGGAAGGCTGTTGTTGGTTTAGCGTCCAGGAAACAGCAGAGAACGTCTCTGCTAGTAGAAGCTAACCGTTAGCATTAGCAACTCCACCACACAGCAGAACTCCTCCAGGCTTGTGTTATTTGTGGAGATAAAACATCAACGTTGCAGTGCAGAGTCAGTGGTAGAGTTGCGTTACTGTTAGCCAATCAGAGGAGAGATGTCAGAATATCAGAATACAGACTCCAAATCCTGCCGTGTTCAGATCAACTTTGATGTGGCTCACTTTTAGTTCCTGAAACAGGCGCACCTGAGCTTTTTAGCCCTCGAGTACGACTTACAAGGCATTCATTCCTACTGGAGACCACTGCAAATGTATTAAAAATATGAGTAAAGTACCACTTTTAACAACTCTGGAGCTTTTTGCCTGCAAGTGTTAGCTCAGTGCTAACTCGGGAACCTCACAGGCTCAAAGAGTGTAAACTACGTCCCTCTTTCATTTTTTTGAAAGGATATAAAGTGACCCACCAGCTGGCTGAGAATGGAATCTGTTTCATTATAACCTTCCTCCCAACATGGTTGAAACAGACTGTTTTGTGATTGTTTCATTGTAAAATTCGTACACATTGCTCCTTTAAACTCTCCTAAAAATCTAAATATCAAAACCTTTTTTATTCTGGGTCTTAGGAGGATAATCAGTATTTATCAAATTTAATTTCTGAACATCTGCTAGATCAGGACTACAGTAAATTGCTTGACAACTAAAAGAGGTGGACGTCTGACATCTTTACACCAAAACCCCCAATTTGTCTTTGCTTCCAGCCACCTGCAACATGCTATGTAGTCATTAAGACACTGAAGAGTAAAACACATCCTTCCTGCTGTATTAGCAAGCATCTGGCCGTGTGACGGTAATGTTTCATCTTCACTAGAACGTACCGTCAGAGTTGAGCCTTCCTCAGTTTAAGCGCTTTGTGCTTAAGTGGTATTAGTGGAAGGGAGATCCTTTAAGTCTAGCCAGCCACGCACGAGACCTGCTGGCAGCTGTCTCCATGCAGGCTGACTGGACTAAGCCAAGGAGTGTGAGCAACAGCAGGAGATAGGTTGTAGGTTAAATTTTGTGGGTTTTCTAAACAACTAGGAAGGTGGTGGTAAACCACAAATATTTCCCATAAAACTTGTAGAAATCTTTTTTATGTTCAAATTAGATGAATAATTGACTCAGAGTTTTTGAGGTTGCGCACTCAGTGTAAACAACACTAATGGCCGGCTGTTTATTAAACATATTTCTGAGTGCAGGCCCGTGTGTTGCTATGTGATGTAGCTGAATGTGATGACAGTTGGTGACCCAGGTTGCAGGCCGGTGACACTGGTAATCGCTGCATCTCAGGCAGTCGGCTAACGGATGTCCGCTCTTAGCGTAAAGCAGCCGTCTGCTCGCTGTCACTGTGTGTCAGTGTCACAGCTGCTGAAGAGCTGTAAAAAATCTGTCTGGATTTAAACCAAACATAACTTTACCAGGTGAGGACTCAGCCTATGGAAGTGTCTACAGGCAGTGGTACAGTACTGCATGTATAGAGCTTGGGGCCGTTTATTAAACCTAAGAGTCTATATTTTATTCACTTGATGTTTGTTAAGAAAGGCTGAAACAGAGACAATGAATTGATGGAAACACATTTCTACCATATACATAAACAAATCCCACATTGTTCTCTGTGCTGCAATGAACAGAGCTTGTGACATGAACTGAAAGAACCTGAGCAGAGAACAGGTGGATGGATCTTCCTTTTAAAGCTAAACCCATGGTACCACTACCCAACAGGTTAACATGTGTAATGAGCACTCCTCATCATGGCTTAAGGGTGTGAAAAGTGATGGCAGATGGACTGTGTGACCAGCCAGACAAGAGATTTAAGAGAGGAAATGACTAATGAAACATTTTGTGTAGTGCTCTGTCTTCGCTGCTCTGTTATGGTGCATTGCATTTGTATTTACAGGCCTGTGTTTGTTGACTTGGCTAAAGCCTTTGACTCTGTAGACCATAACATTATACTAAGCAGGCTCAAACATATAGGACTTTCTCAGGCATCCGTGGCATGGTTTAGAAGTTATACCTTAGGCCGTACGCAAACAGTGAGAACAGAGGGTTACCAATCTGCACCTCTACCTCTATCTATGGGCGTTCCTCAAGGGTCAATACTGGGCCCAACCTTATTTAAAATCTATATCAATAACATTGTTCATGCTGTTGACAGTTCTCATGTACATTTATATGCGGACGACACCTTTTTATATGCATGCAGTTCTTCTTTGAATGCAGCTTTGTCCTAGCCTGGCAAGCCATCCTATATATGTGAATATATAGTCTGGCCACGACTCATTGACGGCCCTCAGTCGTGAGGCGGGATCTACGGTTGTCTTTCAAAATGTTAGCACGCAATTGGATAGCGCTAGGACCAATCAGAGTAACGAACAACGTGACGTAATCACAGCGACGGAAAAGCGGGACCCACTAATGGCGTCAATGATTTCTGTCGTTTTTGTATAAAAACATGTGAATATCAGGTGTACTGGGACATTGCACTACTTTGTTTGATAAAAATAAGAAGCCGCTAAGTATATCAGACAGACTTACGCACGTTGGAGTCTAAATAATCCAATGTTGATGACAAAGCCGTTTCAAAAGAACGTGGCTCCGGCGTTGCCGCCATCTTGCTTGGGTTCGCGGCCGCAGCGCTGACGTCATCGGCTACTCCCGCTCTGTGATTGGCCCAAAATATAGAGCGCTGTGATTGGCCCAACCAAAACTATAGCGAGCTGTGATTGGACAGCCACAGGCTGCGAGGATTCCAACGAAGCGTGCCTAGACCAAACTCTGCAAAGCAAGAATTGGTCTAGTTCACTAGGCTAGCTTTGTCCTCCTTGCAGCACAGCTTTAATTGTCTTCAACATGCCTTCTCCAATCTTCACCTTCATTTAAACACAAGTAAAACAAAGTCCATGATCTTCAACCGTAACTTACCGCAATCAACTTGCCACTCTAGTATTGTTTCCCTGGATGGTACAGAACTACAACTTGTCAGTTCCTATAAGTATCTGGGTATCTGGCTTGACAGCACACTTTCATTTGACATTCACATTAATTCATTACTCTCTAAAGTCAAGTCAAGGATTGGGTTTCTATACCGCAACAGGTCATCCTTTACTCATTCTGCAAAGCAAACCTTGGTCAAAATGACAATCCTTCCCATCTTAGATTACGGTGACATCATTTATAGGACTGCTTCCAAAAAACGTCTTCATAAACTCGATGTCATTCATCACTCAGCAATCCGTTTTGTCACTGGTGCCCCTTTCACTACTCATCATTGTGATCTGTACTCACTCGTTAACTGGCCATCACTCCATTCCCGCAGGTTGTTACATTGGTATCAATTTATATACAAAACAATCATCGGTAGAACACCATCATGTCTTCGCTCATTACTCATCACTTCCAACAACCAGCGCATTTTACGTTCCAGTAACCTAATCTCTATGGATATTCCTAAAGCTCGCACCTCCTTTGGCCGCTCCTCATTCCAGTTTGCTGCTCCCAATGACTGGAATGAGCTGCAAAAATCACTAAAGCTCACTACCTACGTTCCATTATCTACCTTCAATAACTCATTACAATCAATAGTTTCTGATCAATGTGCGTGCTTCTGAGTACTTAAAGATTGTTTTAAGTCTGTTTTGATTGCTTGTACATATTATATATGAGAACAGCCCTTTGTCTTTATGTCTAGCTGTTTTATCTTATCTTTATCTTGTTGTTTTTTTATCTTATCTGTTTTTCTTTGGTGTAAAGCTAACTATGTGTCTGTTGCTGCTGCCTCTTGGCCATATCGTCGTTGTAAATGAGAATGAGTTCTCAATCAACTCATCTGGATAAATAAAGGTTAAATTTCCAAGTTCCAAGTCAGAAAAATTCACAAAAAAAGATTCTCCTCAAAGTCAGCATTAGCACTCAGGAAGAGGTTTCTGACCAACATCAAAATCTAACATAGCCTATTGCAGAAAACACATTGCTGACTGATAACAACAAACTTTTTATTTGACCTTCTGTTCTTTTGCATCATTGTAAATTAGACACATGCATGGTAAGGCAAGGCAAGGCAGCTTTATTTATATAGCACATTTCACACACAGAAGCAATTCAATGTGCTTTCCAGGTGCAAGAACTGCAACATTGAAAATCAACGTGACAACATAAAAAAGCAGATTGTAAAATCAAATGTCTGACATGAGACTCTGCCAGACATTCCCAGCAGACCCCCACAACACATTTGGGCCTTCCAGGTCTGACCGGCATCCTCCCCCACCATCGAAGCCAACTGACCACCAGGTAGTAGTTTTCTGTAAGAAGAGCACCCTCTTCAAATTAATAAGGACACACTTCATAACATTTTTGTCAAAATGTCCCAACTTTTTGTTTAAATGTCAGTCAAATAAAATAAATTTAAAAATCATTCATGAATTCTAGTAAAAGAGTAATAATATCACAGGAAAGAAACAATAAAAGGTTTATGATTAAACTGGCAACTCATAAAAATGGGTGTTTGGAGGACAGGGAGTGTTTTTATAAAAAGATTTCCACCAGTAGTTAGTTCCAAAGGTTAGCTACTTTGATTGATCTCAGCTTTGGAACTGCTAAACGGAAACCAGTCATTCTCTTTGTTGAAGCTAATTAACCACTCTCTTCAATACTTTGGTTATTGTTCACCTTTAGAAGAGAGCAAGACTCCTTGCTTTGAGTGCTTCTGAGTTCCTTAAAGTTCATTTCTTCCCCAGCGCTCAGTGGGTCAAAGGTCATTCCTTGTCCTGCCTGTTTCAAAGCAGTTGAAATACAGCAAGGCCTGTTCTTCTGGACAGATTCCAGACCTGAACAATAGTGGTCCACTGCGTGTCTGAATGAGTGACTGGGAGACTGCTTGGGTGGTCCACTGCTACTCTACATTGGGGGTAGAGGGGTTGAATCAAGCAAAGTCAGCTCTTGTTTTGATGCACAGAACAAATCCTTAGCCTTTTACAAACATTTGCAGAGGACTAGAAACCCTCCACAGAGCTGTGTCAGAACACTAGAGGGGTACTAAATCTAAGAGTTTGCTAGACACAAGATGTGAAAGACATTTGTTCAGAGTTAAGACTTGTGAAAACCATTTGGGCAACTTAACGTACAGGATGAAAAACATAAAAACTATAAATTGGTATTCAGAATTCAAATACAAATATGGACTTCATTAGTTTGTCTACTGAAACAACACAAAGTTTAGAGTGAATCCCATTTTAGTTTTCACACCAACCAGTTCAAGCCTATGTCAGTGACCATTGGCGAATAGTTGAAATCACAAAATTACACGAAAATATGCAAATCATCATTTGAAATCACACTGAACTGGGATGTGTAACAGTTTTATGATAACCTATAAATGACCAGTACTGGGCTGATGATATTATTGCAAGCAAATTTCAACTGCAGTGCACATATTCATTAGGAATGGGTACCGAATTTGGTACTTTTTAAAGCAACATTCCGCAACTTTTACACCTTAAAATTATGCTTTTTTGTAAAGTTTTTGTGTCATAGTATTATCTATTATGTTCATTTTCATACCTGTGATAGTGTTGGGGGGTCCCACGTCTGTTTACTGCGCTATACAGTTTTTGTGCATCAGGTAGTGACCAGTGGCGGCCGGTGACTTTTTTTTTGGGTGGGGCGCTAACCACATATCACCACTAGGGGACGCAAAATTACCATTGATTCTTAAGCATCAGCGTCACACAACTGACGGTCACAGTAGCGCTTCTGGCAACAAAGTTATTCAAAAGGTTTTCGAATATATTAAGCATGTTTTTGACAAAAACATTCATCCATTCACCCATATATTACACAAACTGCACACACGCTTAAGGGGAGTAGGCTAAATCTAATCAATAGAATCCACTTTCTACAAACAGAACATCCATAAGCTGTAAATAAACATGAGGCCGTAAAATAGACGCTACACGTATCCAGAAAAACACACAGTGACACAACGCAAGATATTCACAGAAGCAGCCGGCGTTTAGATTAAAGCCCAGACTCACAAACAAGAAGTACCACTTAGTTCAAACCGTATGGAGCGGTGCTAGCCGCTAACGAGGCAGCATGCTATTTCCTGAAGCCAAAAGCTAAAACGAGGCTTACCTGCAGGTTATGGCCATAATCCGTGTGGTGTAGTAAAAATAATCCACTCGGTTCGTGAAATTCTACATCCCAACGTAAAAGCTTAGCTGATCAGACTGTTTGCTGGCATTGTTTTGCCAAAGACTATATAAAGTTTGCCCGCCCGCATTCATCATTTTCCTGTTTACGTGGATTCTCTCCCTGTGATTGGTTAACACAAAAGCCAGCCAGCTGAAAAAAACTCAACAACAAGCAATTCGATTGGCTCAGGTTTCACACATTGGAACCTACTAGTAGCGTTTGCTACGTCAGGTTCTGAAGCAATTAACTTTATTTGTCACTGATGATTTCACAATTATAGCAAAGATGGCTAAAAGGTTGGACAACAAAAAAATATTCAGTGGAAGTAGTGTGTTGCTGCTGTGACAAATTGGCACAGATGGAGCCACACTGTGCCAGCCTGTGGAAAGTTTTCCCCTCAGGGCGGGGTGAACAACCTGACCAATCAGCGATCTCCTCCCCCTGGTCTGAGCAGAATTCACCCGGTGAGGCGGCGACGATCGCTAAAAGATGCGACCAACCGCTCTCCTATTCTTTCTCGTTGTGGACGGTTTGGGGAACCACTGCACATGCGCCAGTTAGCCCATATTAAGTCAATGGTAAAGATTGCTGCGCCCGCGAGAGGACACGTGACAAGTACGTCGACGATTTGGCCGTGTTAAAAGTAAAAAAAAACATTATTAAACACAGATTACACACAGCACTTAGTCCATATGGTGTGTATAGATCGTTTAGTTCACTTTTTATGTTTTTTTTTAAATATATTTTGTGATTCCTATCTTCTTCTTCTCCTTCCTGTGAGTGGTGGGGCGGCGCCCTAGCGCCCCCTATGGACGAGCCGCCACTGGTAGTGACGGAAGTACTGACTGGGTGTCGTTTTACGGCAGAATATGGCAAGCCAAAAGGATAAAAAAGCACGCGTTCTAAACGCGCGTTATGTTTGCCAAAATGTGCATCTTGAACGCGCGTTTTGACGCCAAAGCGGGCAAAAACTTGCATGTTCTAAAAGCGAGCATTATGTCCACCAAGACGCGCGTTTTGGCGGACATAATGCGAGTTTAGAACGCGCATTTTTTTATCCCTTTGGCTTGCCATAATTGTATAACGTAGACTCGCAGTTTAGCGGTGGCAGATTCACCAAAGAAAGCTAGAAATCCCTTATCTGAGGAATATAGGAAAAGAAAAGAAGAACGTGATAGAACAAGAGCAAAGACCAGAGTTATTATTGGGCCGTCTGTTCCTCGCTGGAGAGCTCTTTTAGAAAGAACAGCATGAACTACGGACTCTGACCTAGCCGTGCTGCTAATGGCTAGGTAAGTAATAAATTATTTCACCGGGGTTATTGTGTTTGGTCAGGCATAAAGTTGTTATACAGTCCTGATAAATCTATTTATTCAATGTGTGGAGGTGGAAAAGTTTGTTTTTGTTGTTTTGCCTGACATTAGGAATGTAAACATGTCACTTATGCCCGAGAGAGAGATTTAATGTTACGACTGACGTTACGCAGCAAGCCTCTAGAGGGCGACAGAGACCATATAACTGCAAAGTTGCGGAATGCTGCTTTAAGGCACTGACCAAATTCCATAGTACCGACTGAGTACCAATTCACGTGATATGAAACGGTGCCTTGTTTCGGTACTCATCCTTCATTACAAGAACTTGCGAGACAGCGATTTGCCAAGATAGACAGCAGCGCCGGCGCAAGAGTGTAATGTCGTCAGTCACTTTGCGTGAGCTGTAAACAGAGCTAGCGGCATGGCAGAGAGGAAGAGCTCTAAAGTTTGGGTCCACTTCACTAAATGCGGTGGGTGATTGAGTCATGATGAAATCAGCGACAACGATCTCAGTGAGGCATCACCGTCATAATCTGCTCCAGCAGCAAAATAAACTGTTTAAGATAACGTTAGCTTGATATTTTAGCTTCCTTTAACATTGCTATCAGCTAATGGTGTGTTCACTTTCTCCTAGGAAATTCCGAATTCTTAGTAGGAAAAATCAACTGTTTGAAAAAGAACGACAAAAGGAATGAAGATATACAGTAAATTTAGTTCACAGCAAAGATGTTTGCTTCAGTTTAATTTGCAGTTTCTAATACTACAAGGACGCACCATCACACAGTTTGTCCAGAGGGGAAAGGAGAGGAATAGGAGTACATGGATCTGGGTTTTAGTCTGTGAAACACCACAATATTAAAATACAAACAGTTGTATGGTATCCAAGTTTGTTTTAGTTTCATTTGTAGTTTATAAAACATGGTCTCCTAATCATAGTTATTCCAAAGGACATAGAAGATGAATAGGAGTCCATGGAGCTGGGTTTTAGTTGTTATTTAGAAACAGTTGTAGTTAAAGGTTTTCATATTGAAGAATTTTGTACAACACTACGATGATAAAATACAAACAGTTGTATGTTATTTATCATGATATTTATCAAATATGGTTATATATTGAGAAAAAAAATATTTAATTTAAAAAGAGATTTAAATAATTATTAAACACTCAAAAGTATTGAAAATTGGTACCGTTAAGTACCAGTATCGATTCGTAGTTACCGGGAAGTGGTACCATATCGATTCAAATGTCAAAGGCACCCATCCTCAATATTCATGAAGAAATTTAGTCAAAAAGTATTTTAATTTTGTTTTGATTTTTATATTCATTTTGGGTACCAGCCACTCCTAAAGTTGTTTTACTTTTCCTGCAGCGCTGACTTGCAGAAAGTAAAATAAGAAGCAATTAAGAAGTTTGAGAATGGTTCCTGACTCGTGCAATGACAATAAAAATTTGTGTTGTGAATGTTTGGAAGACGTGTGGGAGAAGTTTGGTGAGTCCATAGAGAATTAATTCAGAATGGCTTTAAGGAGATTCTGGTCCACCATCTGGTGTACCAGGGGGAAGCGGTGCATTACCAACACTGTTTATGGTGGGGACAGTGTGCTGCTGACCTTGCCTCGGGATATCGTGAAACGGTGGGGGGTACTTCAGAGACCTCCTCAATCCCACTGGTGTATCTTCAAGTGAAGAAGCGGAGCCTAAAGACTTTGGGTCGGAATCTCCCATCTCTGGTGCTGAGGTCACTGAGGTGGTCAAAAAGCTCCTCAGTGGCAAGGCCCCAGGGAGTGGATGAGATCTGCCCGGAGTTTCTTAAGGCTCTTGATGTTGTAGGGCTGTGCTGGTTGACACGGCTCTGCAATATCGCGTGAACATCGGGGGCAGATTCAGAAGAGGCAGCGTGGGAGTTGGCCCAACCACAGCCAACCTGGGGTGGTCTGACAGAGGCGAGGCTGCCATTTTGCGCCACCGACCCCTCTGACCA
Organism: Aphyosemion australe; assembly: GCA_006937985.1. Classification (NCBI taxonomy): domain Eukaryota; kingdom Metazoa; phylum Chordata; class Actinopteri; order Cyprinodontiformes; family Nothobranchiidae; genus Aphyosemion; species Aphyosemion australe. Next base: position 225,144 of record SSNS01000055.1, read on the forward strand.
CCACCAACACAGGCAAGTCAGATGAAGTGTCTTGCCCAAGGACACAGCAGCAGAATACCCTTGGCGGGAGCTGGAATCAAACACACAATCCTCTGATTATGAGGCAACCAGCTCTACCTCTTGAGCCACTGCATCTACTCAGTGTTATATACACTGAAACAAAAGCAAGTCATAGCAGATAATGTCAACATTTAAATAGCTTCTGCTTTAGCGATAAACATGCAGTGATGATACTGTGGGGTGCTTAGGGAGTGTTCCGCTTGCTTTGCTAACCGACGCACGGTTTATGCATCAACCAAAGATTCCATATCAAGTCTTGAGCCTTTAGACTAAGACCAAGCCAAATCTAAAGACTTGACACTTGACTCAAGTCTTTATGTCATGTAACCAGTAACTTAGACTTGAATCTCAAACCTTGAGTCAGAGTATTGACTCTGTAGAGGGCAAGTTTGAGATATGTCCTGAGTCTTTGTTTATGCAACTTAAATGTGAGTTCAAGTCTCACATGATTACCCATCTCTGCTACTGTCCAATCACAACCGTTTACTCCCCTGAGGAGTCCCCATTGAGCCAAGAAAGCACCAACTCTGAAGAGGAAGCTAAAACGTCTTTATAAAAGTTTCCTCCTGTTGTTTATCCCACTAATCAGATGCTGGTAGTAATAACTGCCAAAGTGGCTCAATTACAGGGGCCTCCACACTTCACACAACAACCATCAAATCACCAACAAACAACCACATAATTATTCTTATCCTGCTTACCATCCCATCATCCCTGGCTCTGGGAGGTCATTACCCAAGCTGCTTTGGGGCCTCTTTCCTTTCCCAGAGCCCACCACATTCTTCTCATTCTCCAGCCGCTTTTGCGCAGGGACCTACAGACTGGTGCAAGTACGGCTGTGTTTGTGTGACACTGCAACAGCTGTTGCAGAGAGGAGAGACCTGCATCAACTTGTTTGTGTTGACTCATTTCCTCAGATGTTCTGAGGAAACATTATTTAGATGCTCATTTGTTTGAGCATTTAGGAGCCACCAATCTTTGAGTGTTCAATTGTTTACCTCAAAAATGTAAATTGTAGCAACAATGGGTTTAATTGGTCCTCAGCCTTTTGTCTATAGACAATTATTTGGTTTCCTCCAAATGCACAAACAGGAAGTCATAAAAGCACTAATGCAATCACGTAGAGCTCGTCAAGTCTCACAGGGAGGATGTCTTGGTGCTTCAGGGATTTGGGCCACATGCCTTTTTAACGGCAGGGTTCCTGTGTTTGTGCTTCCTAGAGGCCAAAGGAGTGATTTATTAACACCACACTGGTACTGAACCTTTCTCATACTGAACTGTGTGTGCTATTAGATTAAAAAACAGCAATGGCTGAGGAACTAAACACTGGACTGAGCTCTGTCTTTTAGCTTTAGTGCATCAGAATCAGACATCTATTGTAAAATGTTTGTATGTTTTTCTCCCACCTGCTGCCCAGTGCCCTTCTGATTTACATGCACTAACCGCGTCGCCTCTCTTCAGGTTTCCGTTGCTCTGGTGTCTCTTCACCCTGAAACCCGTCTATTGAATCCCTCCTTGAGTTTGGTTCTGGCAGACATTTTTTCAGGTTGAAAATTTTTTTTCACCTAATTGTCACCATGTGCATCTCGTGATAATCAATTAAAGCTGATATCAAAGTAAAGTGCACTGAAATGATATATTTTATGTTGAAGTGAGCTTGTAAAATTAAAGCTGGGTCCTGGTTTTGATATAAATATCTTTTTCAAGTCTGACTGCATCTTTGCTGGTCTCTCAGCCGTCTTATTTACATCTGAGATGATTAACAGATTTAACTAACTTCTGTTCTCCACGAGGATTTCAAATGGCTCACTGAGCTTTTGGATTCTTTTAAGGGAACACACCTCACTGGCTTATTCTCCCTTTCCCCTCTATGCTGTGGGCCTGCTGTAAGCTGACCACTTTTTCTGATTATTTATTACATTAAGAGCTTCAACTCCTCCAGGAATGCTTTTCACGTGGTTCAGGAGTGTGTTCCAGGGCAGCTGTGGCTACACTGTAGCTCATCACCACCTGTGTGTGAATGGATGAATGATACACTCTAGTGTAAAGTGCTTTGGAGTCCTCTGAAAGGTGAGATACAAGTGCGGGTTATTTATTATTTATCATTCTTAGGAATTTTGACCAGTCTCAATCAGAGTCTGATAAATACTGGTGAGTGTGGTTTGTTTCCCCAAGAAAACTGTAAAATTATTCAGTAAGTGCCATTCCTATATATTTGATCTTACAAGTGGGGGCTCGTCTGGGATCTTACAACAAAAACATATCAGTGAGAGCTAAATGGCTTTATACAGAGAAGATGGCCTTTTACAGGACATTTTATATATATTTATATGTGTGTGTGTGTGCGCGCGCGTGTGTGTGTGTTTTGGCTGCTTTTTTTTCTCTCCATTATCGGGAATCATAGGCATGAAATGAGTGTAAATCAAAACTAAACAAGGCACACACTTTGCAAAGACAACATTGTGAAAGTGTCTCCGTCCCTGCCCTCCCCATCAGTGTTTCCTGTTTTCCCTCAGGCTTGTGCTCGCGCACTTTCAGCAGGTCTGTTTGTTTGCAGACTCGCTCTCGAAGGACGCCCTTTAGTGTGGCGCTTCCTGTTTTCACTGGACCTCAGAATCTGAAAGTGCAGGGCAGAGAGGGATTTCTGTCCGTTCTGTTCTGCTGCAGAACTTCCTGAGCTGCTCATGGAGCATGTCCTCCATTTCTCCTCAAGTGAAGTCCCACTTTGATTATTTGTAAGAAAAATCTGGTAATAAATGAACTAAAGCTCTGGTTTCCAAGACTGTTTTCAGTTACTGTGTAAAACCCTTGTCTGTTCTTTTGACTTGACTTCATAAGTGAGTAAAAGCATTTCAGGAACTGCATTCCTCACAGGTTGTAGATAGATTACTAATGATGTTATATAACTCAGGAGGATGATTGTTCACATTGTAAACATCCTGTCTGTGTTTAACAGCAACACTCACTGACCGTATCAGCCGACACGCTGCTGTCACCAAAATATGTTGAGCCTGGTCTCTGGTTGACTTATCAGACAGCAGATTTGTTGATTGGGACAAACTTCTTCAGTCAAAGCAAAGACAACAAAACGCATCCATTCAGTCATGAGGAAGATTTGTCTTTGCATCTCACTCCTCTAGAGTGATTTGAAGATTCGTTTTGGGCTGGTTTTACTGCAGGGACCCTGCCGTGGGTCAGCAAACACCAGGTGAGTAAGGAAAGGGATCGCCACTGGCTTTTTTGTGCCATAAATGTTACAAAATATAGCAAAAGTAGTGATTTGGTTTTTGAGTTCAGAAACCATTGGTTCCAGAACCAGGACTGACAAGATGAAGGAAGAGTTTCATTAAATAAATGTAAGTCTGTTAAAATAACAACATCAAATAAAACAATGTACCATGGTGGTTTCAGTCCTCAACAAACATTTTTTGTGCCTGGGACCGACATTACAGCCGTTCAAAAATCTTCCAGTGACGTCATACTTCCTAGACAATCATAAAAAAGCCCTGCAGCTTCTTTTCCACATTTAACGAGAATTCTATTCATTTCACTTTATTTATATAGCGCCAAATCACAACACGAGTCATCTCAAGGCATTTCACAAAGCAAACATTCCAATTGAACCTACTTATCAGTGCATTGTGTTCAGTTCATTTTGACAATTAGTTAAAGGTCTTGTTGTGCCAGAGACTTGTCAGCAATTTCCATACTAAGCATGTAGCGACAGTGGAGAGGAAAACTCCCCTTTAACAGGAAGCAGAAGCAGAACCTGGATCATTATGAGCAGCCATCTCTCATGACTCACTGGAGGTTTAAGAAGACAGAGCAGACACACACGCACAAAAAACCCCAACAAAACTAAAACTAATCGTAAACTGATGGTTCTGAAAATCTTTAATGGCTCAAGACAAATGTTGACATGATGCTTCAGAACACCTGTTCCAGCTAGCTTAATGCTACTTCTAAGAACCTTTGTGTAAACTCTCTTTTTACATTACTGGTGTCAGTTACAAACCAGTGATCGTATTTGGTTTTAGGGTTGTTTCATTTAGTTTCAAATTGATCATAATTATGACTTGGCTCCAAAACACCAACGCTGGCATGACCACAAGCTCTATTAACACTAACCAAGAGGGAAAGACCCAGTTTAAATTAGGTCTAAATTATAACACATCTGCACTTGCAATATTTTAGAAGCTCGTATTTTTTGTCAGACACGTCGTATTTAGCTGTTGTAGCTAGTTGATGCTCATCGATGCAAACCAAGCTAATATCGGATTAATTTGTTGTCATCATGTTTAAGGCACAGGAGAGCAATAAGTGTTACTTAGGTCAGCTTGAATAAATACAGTCATTAAAACAGTCCTTATGTCATACTGACAAAGGTCAGAGGTCATGAACCTGACTAGCCTAGTGAACTAGACCAAATTCTTGCTTTGCAAAGTTTGGTCTAGGCACGCTTCATTAGAATCCTCGCAGCCTGATCCACTGCTGTGGCTGTCCAATCACAGCTTGCTATAGTTTTGGTTGGGCCAATCACAGCGCTCTATATTTTTGGCCAATTACAGAGTGGGAGTAGCCGATGACGTCAGAGCTGCGGCTGCGAACACAAACAACATGGCGGCAGAGCAGGAACCACGTTGGTTTGAAACGGCTTTGTCATCAACATTGGATTATTTAGACTCCAACGTGCGTAAGTCTGTCTGATATACTTAGCGGCTTCTTATTTTTATCAAACAAAGTAGTGCAATGTCCCAGTACACCTGATATTCACATGTTTTTCATACAAAAACGACAAAAATCATTGATGTTAGACGCCATTGCTGCCTCCCTCTTTTCCATTGCTGTGACTAGGTCACGTTGTTTGTTACTCTGATTGGTCCTAGCGCTATCCAATTGCATGCTGACAGTTTGAAAGACAACCGTAGATCCTGCCCCACGACTGAGAGCCGTCAATGGGTCGTGGCCAGACTATATATTCACATATATAGGATGGCTTGCCAGGCTAGAATCTGACAGCTTCAGGGAAGATTCTGTTCCTCTGGCTTCTTGTCTGAGTTTGGACTCATGGAGGTGAAACATCACAGTAATCTTATTGGACAGGTACAATGTTGGTCCTGGGCCCAAATAACACTGGCGGTCTTGGACTTAAACCAAAATGGTGTTTTCAGGTTTTTTGTGAAGTCATGGGATGTATGGTAGCTGTTACCTTTCTGTGTGGAGTTAGCATGTTCTCCCTATGCATGCACAGGCTTCCTCCAGGAGATTAAAAACATGCATGTCAGGTTATTTGGAGATTTTAAATTGTCCCTGGTTGTGAATTACATTTGTCTCTGTCTCTGTGATGGACTGGGGACCTGTCCAGGTGCCCCCTGCCTTTCGCCTGATGAGTGCTGGACACACACACCAGCTCACCTGTGACCCTTGAGGAAAAGCTCAGAACATGAGTGAGTTTATTCTGGTATCAATAAACAAAATCACAGTCTCATTAATTCAGACTCAACATTTAGAGATTACATCCACAAAACAGTGAAATTAATAAAATACAATAAATGTCTCTCTGGTGAATAAATGAGTTTGTAGCTACTGTGTTGGACCCTGGCCCCCCTAGTGGGAAGAAGGAAATCAAATTTGTAAAAGATTTAGTGAGTTAGAATTCAAATGTGTTCAAAAACACCAACACTCAGGATGTTTGTCTTTCAATGATTCTCCTCTTCAGTGACTAAACTAGTTCTGGCTCCATGAAGTCTGTAGGATGCTCTACTGTACTTTTGCTGTTCTCTGCCTGTCCGTCCACCCATCCGTCCGTCTGTCTGAACAGCTTCTCACTTCCTCATGAAGAGAGCCTAAGAAAACATCTGACCAGCCTTGTATGACTTCTTAAGGCCACTCTGAGTGCTAAATATGCCTGAAAGCTCTGGAGCAGGAGCAGAGAAGCCTGTTTGTGTCTGTCTGACTGGATCTGGACATGAATGGGACAAACACAGAGGGAAGTGGACACCCAGCTAGAGGGGAAATCCTCTCAGAGGCTCTAAAGTACAGGCGTGTATGTGTGTGTGTGTGTGCGTGTGTGTGTGTGCGTGTGTGTGTCAACCTGCAACACAGAATCAGAGGCAGGCTAGCAGTGAAGAGATGCAGAGCAGAGACAAAGTGATGGAGGTGATAAGGTTGGAGCCACCATTGTCCTCACAGGGTTAGGAACAGGCTGTGTGTGTGAGTGTGTGTGAGTGTGTGTGTCTGGGGTTGTCACGGAACAGCTTGAAGGAGCATTCCTGGTAATCAAAAAAGTGTTTGTTTTGTGTTAACCTCACAAATCATGACTGTGGTTAATAGTGATCTCACAGAGCTTGCAATCTGAATTTCTGTGTGTTGTTTAGAACTTTCATAACATTTTTAAAAATCCAACACCAGTTGGTGCTTCTGTGTGTTTTCTTTCTCTATTCCATCTTTTACATTTTCCTACAAACTAAAAGCAAATGTAGAGAAATGAGAATTTGCAGGCCCTGTGTGCTTTTTTTTTTATCTTTTTGTGTGTGTGTGTGTGTGCGTGTGTGTGTGTGCGTGTGTGTTGATCTAATGCACGTGCAGATAAAATCAGAGTGATAAAAGGATCCATGTGTTTGTTATCTGTGAGCAGGAAGCTGGAAGCTGCTCGTGTTTTGGTCTGCTTTAGAAGGGGGCGGGGCTTCACCTACAGCCTTCTTTGGTTATAACTTTATGGAGTCCTACTAACTAGTTCCTATGGGAGGATTACATCTAGGCTACTGGAACACCTTTAGTTAAGAAATACAAACCGACTGGTTCTCTGATATTATTGAGCGGAGAACCTCTCACACCAGTGGTGTTCTGTTGCTAAATACGTGAGTGTGTGATGAGTGGAGGACATGTGGCGTTTTGGCCAGACCGACAACCAGATGGTCCAATAGTTCCTTTGGATCTGAAGCGTGTTATTAGTGGAGGTTTTTAGACAAATGTTAATTTTTTCTGCTTTTTTTTCATCTCCACAACATATTTATAGCTTTACTATGTTAGAACGTTGCTAAGAGGCATGAAAAAATGTTTTAAGCTAATTTGTTTTCCAAATTTGCCATTGCAGCTTTAACACCTTTGACTGACAAACCTACAATAAAACAGACACTTTAACAACTTGTTGAAAATGATTTAGGTTTAAAAAATCCTTTAACTGGACATGCTGGTGTGTGTTATTGTTTAGCATGTGTTCAGATCAGATGTGCACATATCATCTTTCATTGCCTTTATTTCTTTTTCTGGTTTGTTTGTGTAAGCACCAGTTATGACACTTAATGCCTGGTTCCTCCTTTCGCACCCAAACGCAGACTTCCTGCACATCATGTGCTAACTTTGCTGTTTTGAAACTCAGCAACGTTCTCAGACATGCTCTCATTGTCTGTCTCAGTGTTGTTCCCAGACTACAAATGCCACAAGAAGTCACATTCACTTCCTAAGTGTGTGTCATGTGCATCGCTGCACACAAACACACACTCACACTGACGGGTCTAGCTCTAGACCCGATTAATGCATGATGGGAGTCTTTGTGTGAGGACAAAGGATTCCCCATCTGAGTCAAGCAGCTGGTAGTGAGGGAACAAGGAGGCTCGGGGAGGGTGGAGTCAGACGGGTGGGTGGTGGGGAGGGAGGCAAGATGAAGAAACAAACACAAACTGAAGATTTACTTTATTGAAAGTAAAGCTTGAAGTAAAGATCCCAGGATGACCCAAACACCTCCGACTCACCTTCAACTCAAACCTGATCCTAAAGGACGTAAACAGGAAAATAGGATCTTAGGCACAAAACCACAAACTGTCACATTTGAAAATTAACCACATATACAGGAATTTTACAGTTTGGGGTTATTGTGTTTTTTAACTGAATTCAGTTACATATATAGTGCCAAGTTCACCACAAATGTCATCTCAAGAGAAGAAGAAGCAACAAAAATTCCCATCAGGTCCTGATTTTATCCAGATGTTGCCTCTAAATCCAGTTTAGATGTAATAAAAGTAAAATTACTGTAAAATTCTTGAGAACCAGATTTTAGTGACTCTTCCCTTTAATGCAATCTCCCGACCTCAGCATCACAGCACAAAGGCAACAGCAGAAAGGAAAGTTCATGGCAGCAACAACAGTAAATACAAACACGGAGAGGAAAGACAGCAGAGAGAAGAAATGTCCTCCTGCAGTCTACAGCAGCATAACTAAAGGGATGAGCCAGGACAACCCAAGCTAACCATAACTAGAAGATTTATCACAAAAGAAAGTCTTAAGCCTGGTCCTAATATCTGCCTCATGGATGGTAACTGGAAGCTGGTTCCACCAGAGAGGAGCCTAAGAACTAAAAGCTCTGCCTCCTGTTCTACTTGTAGGAACTCTAGGAACCACACCTGCAGTCAGAGAACCAGGTGCGCTTGATTTATTTTGATCATCCTGAAAATAAAGAATGTCTATTGTCAGGTGTACAGTAGAAGTAATAGTTTGTCTGCATCAGTTAAGGGTCAGGGTGTATCTCACTTAGCAGCGTTAGACGGATGAAAGATCCTGGTCCAGAATAAAACCAAGGCTCCTTCCTCAGTCCTGTCTTGTGTTGGTTGAATCCTTGGGTCCAACGTCTCTGATTGTCACAGCCTCAGGTTAAACCTGTTCCTCGGCCTTGTCAGGCTTTGGGAGCTGCGCAGCCTTTCTGCCTGAAGGAAAGGGGGTGAATAGCTTATGGTCTGGGTCTTTCATTTTTCTCTTTGCTCTGGTTCACATGGACCTTAATTCATGTTTTAGATGAGCAACGTCTATCTTTAAAAGGACAGAAATATATTTTAAACTGGTCCCACTTTCACCATCAGAAAGCCAGTAGGAACTAATCTCCATTACTCCAAACTGAGGCTGTTCATAGAGCTTTTTCCAGCTAGTAAGATTTTGATTAATCATAACCTTTTTTCACAGAAACACTTCAAAAGATCTGAAGAGCCGTACAGCGATGGGGAAATGAAACAAAAATGACAAAAGAAGGGGGGGTGAGGGCAGAACAAGACGAGCAGACTCAGAAGAATAGGGTGGGGGGGTGGGGGGTCATGGGGGCAGAGAGAGGGTGGGTGAGGGTGCAGAAGGAGGCCAGATTTTGTTTGAAGGTGAATAGAAACAGCTTGGTTTCTATCAGAGGGACTTCTGTCATGCTTGTGGAGATGGTGGTGATGTGTGTGTGTGTGTGTGTGTGTGTGTGTGTTGGGGGGCTCAGGGTCCAAAGGCTGGTGTTAATGCTGTGCCCCTTTATCTGCTAACACATACATAAGAACCGGTGGGGGTGCATGAGACAGCAGATGAACACCAGAGCAGACACACAACCAAGTGGTGACATTCTTGAGACCTTCAGACGTAACACGGCTCACGCTGAGCAGACAGGCAGCTGCTCTTTATCTACATATTACTTCCAGTTTTTCATTTATTTTCCCCTGATGTGTCCCAACAGTGCTGCTCAGTTTCAAGTGCAATGGAGGAACTGTTGTCTGGGCTTTGTGTCAGAACACATCCCACAAGGTCAGTCGGGGAACAGAGCTCACAAAAGGTGGCCAATAATGTTTGTCATCTGTGAGTGTTTGTAGATATTTCATTAAACAATGGACAGATTTAACAAATCTCTAGAAAAGGCATCATTGGATGTAGGATCAATCGCGGCTCCCAGTTGTGTCCTTGGGCAAGACACTACACTACACCCACCTTGCCTGCTGGAGGTGGTCAGAGAGACCAGTGGTGTCTGTGCCTCGGTCAGTGTGCCTCAGGGCAGCTGTGGCTACATTGTAGCTCATCAGGATGTAAATTGGATGAATGATACACTGTAGTGTAAAGCACTTTGGAGTCCTCAGACTGGATAGGTTGCCAGTCCATCGCAGGTCAACACAGAGACACGCAGGACAAACAACCATGCACACACACACACTCACACCTAAGGACAATTTAGAGAGACCAATCAACCTGACAGTCATATTTTTGGACTGTGGGAGGAAGCCGGAGTACCCGGAGAATATTTATATATAGTTTTTTTTTCTGCTAACTCAGTTTTGGTTATACCACAAATAACAAAATATTAAGTGGGTGGAATAAATAAAATGTATTTACATAAATGTATATAGTTAAAAGTTTAGTTCAGGGTGTAATTCAGTCATCCTTTATTTTACCAACAAACCAACAGTTCCTTTTGTGACTCTTAGCTCTGCACACACGCACAAACATGCAGACACATCCTTATGCATTAGGAAATGTCATAAGATATCAGACACTCCGGTTTTACTGAGCTCCACTGAATGAGGAAATCCTCTCTGCACGCTGATGTTTTGTTTTGAGGCTGCTGGTGTCAGCCGTGAGACAGACAGCAGGACACAGCAGTGAGACGAGGCTGCTGGTGTCAGCCGTGAGACAGACAGCAGGACACAGCAGTGAGACGAGGCTGCTGGTGCCTCAGACGTGAGACAGACAGCAGGACACAGCAGTGAGACGAGGCTGCTGGTGTCAGCCGTGAGACAGACAGCAGGACACAGCAGTGAGACGAGGCTGCTGGTGCCTCAGACGTGAGACAGACAGCAGGACACAGCAGTGAGACGAGGCTGCTGGTGCCTCAGACGTGAGACAGACAGCAGGACACAGCAGTGAGACGAGGCTGCTGGTGCCTCAGACGTGAGACAGACAGCAGGACACAGCAGTGAGACGAGGCTGCTGGTGCCTCAGACGTGAGACAGACAGCAGGACACAGCAGTGAGACGAGGCTGCTGGTGCCTCAGACGTGAGACAGACAGCAGGACACAGCAGTGAGACGAGGCTGCTGTCAAAGCACATCTATATTTGGACACAAACAAGTTGAAAAGGAATTGATTCTGTCTGGATATTGTTTCAGACTGACTATGGATGAAGCTGTGAGGGAAAGACTCGTGTTTTATTTGAGTGTTTGTTTTGCAGCACGAGTCGTGTGCAAACAGCACATGACTCCTTTAGGAGGATTAAAACAACGAACCTCCACTCCTTTCACATGCAGCGTAGAACTCAGTGATGCTCACATAGAAAGTTGTGGTTTTCATTTCTCATTAATTCAGGATTTAAAAACTCACCAAGTATTTTTGCTTGTGTCATCACTTCTAGATCCCTTCATTCCAGAATGGTGCCACGTGAGCTTGTAGCTTGTTGCAGTAACTGTTATGTTACAAGCAATGTTTTAATCTAGGAGAATTTTGTTCAGGTGCTCAAAAGCTCAAATAAAATCTCAACTTTGACCCCAGAGACAAATATGTAGAAATGTAGAACAGGAGCAGCAGAGAAGGAACTTTAAACCATCTCTTCCATTGATCAAAGTGAGGAATGTGAGATATCTCACATTCCTGAGATCTCTGGTGATCCAGCTTGAAGTGCTGAAAAGATATCTGGAATGCTGTTTCATTTGTTTTCACTGACATGGCTGCAGGATCAAATTCCGGACTCCAACATCTCTCTGTCTGGCGTTCAGGCAATAGGAACAGACTGAGATTTGAAGAGGAGGGGAAAAGCATGAGGTGGTGGATCAGAAGGCTTGTCAACAGCAGGTAGTGTCATCCAGGATGCTACTGTTGTCTCTGCTGCAGCTGAGCTGCTGGCTGTGAGGTTTGTCCATTAGGGACTTCAGCAGAGACGTTTTGGAAGCAGAAGACATTCCACCATTAGCTGCTGCAGACTCTGCATGTGACGACATTAGCTCAGTTGTTGCTAAGCTACAGACACAACACCCCAATGCATTTGTGGCAATATCTGGACCAGACACCTCTTTTTCTCCTTTCAACAGTTTGCCACCTAGCCTGGCAAGCCATCTTATTTATGTAAATATATAGTCTGGCCACGACCCATAGACAGAGCTTAGTCGTGGGCGGGATCTACGGTTGTCTTTCAAAATGTCAGCACGCAATTGGATAGCGCTAGAACCAATCAGAGTAACGAACAACGTGACGTAATCACAGCGACGGAGAAGAGGGAGGCAGCAATGGCGTCTAACATCAATGATTTCTGTCGTTTTTGTATGAAAACCATGTGAATATCAGGTGTACTGGGACATTGCACTACTTTGTTTGATAAAAATAAGAAGCCGCTAAGTATATCAGACAGACTTACGATGTTAAACCAACAGATCAGTAGACTGAGTGAGTTCTGGCAGCGTGGAACAGGTGAGGATTCAAAGAAGTCACCTGGTGAAAATGCTCCCTTTGTTTGCTGAGCAAATGCAATAAATCAGGGCGTGGAGGTCAGTATTGGGTGTATGGAGCTCCTCACCTCATGACTGAACAGACTCAGCGTCTGCTGGTGTTAAAAGGGCGTGAAGACACGCGGAGATGCCGGAGATCCGGTTGTCTGATGTGAAACCATCCCACTGCTTCCAGAATTTACTTTGGAATATTCCTGGATCATTGGATCAGCTTTGGATTCTGAGAAAAAAGCTGCTTCCAAAGAAAATATTAAATAACAAAAAGGTTTCTTTTGTTCCTTTGCAGAAAGTGTTTCATCTGCAGTATATTGAGAGAGTGAAAAAGACAGTGACACACCACCGCCCACACAGCCGAGCCTCTGAAGGCTGCAGACAGAAATAGCTCCAGTGCTGTTGTGTGCTCTCAGTATTACCGAGCAACATTATTCAGTAGAGTTTTATTAAAGGAACACACAGAGACACATGGACGCCTGTGTTAAAGCCGTTTTCATACAGAGTAACAGGTAAATGTGTTGATTTAGGCTTATTTTATTCATTATTTACTTTCCAAATATTTATTATTAACTGTTGTCCTTTTTACACCGTGTTTAAATGTGCATGCATAAGAAATACTACGGGATGCTGTTTGCAAATCATTCTAAAATTCACATTACAGCATAATTTTAAAAATATTAGAAATAAATGTAATCATATAAAAATTTGGGCTTAAAAAGTTAAAGGTGTGGTTGACGGAAAAAACATTTTTTTTCAATGTTTTTTTTTATTATAATCAGTCACTGAGTTTTTCATGCAGGCTGAACATGAAAATAGTCTCCTCCACCAATCTCCTGCATTAGCTTCTGATAGAAAACAGACGGTGAAACTCTAGGATTAGAAAATCCTGACAGATCTACGTCACACTGTCACTGAACATTCATGGACTCACCCATCTTGACTCACGACGGGGAAGGCTGCTGTTGGTTTAGCGTCCAGGAAACAGCAGAGAACGTCTCAGCTAGTAGAAGCTAACCGTTAGCATTAGCAACTCCACCACACAGCAGAACTCCTCCTGGCTTGTGTTATTTGTGGAGATACAACATCAACGTTGTAAGTCAGTGGTAGAGTGGCGTTACTGTTATCTAATCCAGATGTACAAATATCAGGAAATAAGAGTCCAAAACCTGCCGTCTGAAGCTCGGCTGTGATGTGGGCAAATTTTATGTCCGAGAAATGGTGCAACGGTATATATTTCCCCCCTGAGAACAACTTACAAAGCATTAATTCCTACTAGAGACCACTGCAAATATATTGATTAAAGAAGTGTTCCACTCGTTTAATGTGTTATTATCATGTTAACTAATTTAATCACTTAAAGTCAACAAAATATTTTATGGCACGTTAACACATTATTACAACAACCCCTGGGTCACAGCAGGGCTGATTATTCGATTATTAGATGGGCAGCAGTAGCTCAGGAGGTAGAGCGAGTTGTCCGATAATCGGGTTGTAGGATAGATCTCGGCTCCTGGCAGAGAATGCTGTGCCCTTGGGCAAGACACTTCACCCACCTTGCCTGCTGGTGGTGGTCGGAGGGACCGGTGTTGCCTGTGCACGGCAGATAGAACATCGACAGAATCATTTTGTTTACCATGAGTTGTGAGACTTTAGATAGGGGATCTCTTCACTCTGCTTTTGTTTTGGTAGGCTACTTCCACTTTAGGCTAAACTGTTGCTTTGCAGCTGCCACATTTCTGCTTAGATTACAACCTTTCATTTTTCTTTAGGTATGGAGATTTGATTCTAGATGTGTATTTTTTAAATTATCTTTTGAATATGTGAATATATTTTTCAACTGATTAAAGATTCATAAATGTGATGGAACAAGTGACTTTTCTATGGTTTTGAGGAGCTAAATGTGGGAAATGTCTTAGAATGATCCATATCTCTACAACTGGTGCTTCCAGTAAAGTGTCCCCACATTTAAAGCTCCGTTCGTGGAAACAGGAGAATCCCAGAACTCATTACTTAACCTCTCTGAACATTCAGCAACAATAAACGCAGTCTGTGTTGTTATCAGATACCCCCCCCCCCACACACACACACACACACACACACACACACACCCGCCCTTCCTTCCTTATCCCAGCAGTTCGTGTGTTTGTTTGTACTCTCCATCCGGAGCAGAAATTCCTCTCCGTTTTTGTGAATGACAAACTCATTACCAATTCATCACCGCTCGCCGCTCTCATCCGGCCCCCATTTCCATGGCGACCGCCACTGTCTCCGCTCTGATTGGTCAGCCGACGCAGCGTATCCAATGAGACGCCTCCCGCTCGGAGCCATTCAGCAGCCTGGCGCCGCAGAGAGAAGCTCGAGTCGGACTCTGCGGAGCGTCTATTCACCCCTGAGCAAGCGAGCTTCACCCGCAGACAGGCACACGGAACCCGAGCGGTCCACGGATCCAGAGCAGCTTTCCAGCCTGGATCTCCGTCCAGAGAAACGGGAGGAAGAGCAGCCGCGCTCGGACCGCTGGAGTTACATAAGACCGGAGGAAGCGTCGCAGGGCCGCTGTGACTCATTGATAAATAACTCAAGCTCTCCGAGCTGATGCATGAATGAGCGCTGGTGGAGGAATCCTGCAGTGAAACCTGTGATCAACCCAGACCCTAACGCTCTCGGAGGAGTTTAATCATTCGCTTCGGGTCTCTTCTGAAGCACCAGGGGTTTGAGGGCCCTTCGAGCCGCGGGACGGACCCAAGAAACCCGCTCCTCATCCGCAGAAAGCTCTCCGCTTTCCCCCAGAAAGAAAGGAACGTTCCGGACCTGCTTATAAATGCTTGACAAGCTCAAGCCCGTCGTCCAGCTCGACTCGGTCATGGCGATCAGCAAGACGGTGGGCTGGCTCCAAGAGCAGCTGGAGGCGCGCAGGGACGGCCTGCTGGTCATGGACTGCCGGGCCCAGGAGCTCTACGAGTCGTCTCACGTTGAGACCGCGATCAACGTGGCCATACCGAGCCTGATGCTGCGCCGGCTCAAGAAGGGGAACCTGCCCGTGCGCTCGCTGCTGTCCGACGGGGAGGACCGGGAGAGGTTCGTGCGCCGCTGCAAGACCGACACCATCGTTCTGTACGACGAGTACAGCCGGGAGTGGAACGAGAACGTGGACGGAGGCTCGGTGTTGGGTCTGCTGCTGAGGAAGATGAAGGATGAAGGCTACAAGGCCTTTTATCTGGAGGGTGAGTCCGCGTCATTCACATTTTCAGCTCCCTGCTTCATTCATGCACACGTTCATTTTGTACTTGTGCAAATCTGAGATGAGAACATGCGCATTAATCTGCAGTTTTATTATCAGCTCCGAGGAAAACGTGATTGGTTTTTCCACCTTTCTCCGAATGTTTGCATTATGTTCCTGCTGTTTGAGTTTGGTGCAGTCCTGCTCACAGGAGCTCTGCTTTCCTCTGCAGGAGGCTTCAACAAGTTCCAGGCAGAGCATCCATCTCTGTGTGAGACCAACCTGGACGGCTCCTCCAACAGCAGCAGCTCCCCCACGGCCCAGGTCCTGGGCCTGGGCGGCCTGCGCATCAGCTCCGACTCATCGGACATCGAATCCGACATCGACCCGAGCAGCGCGACCACGGACTCGGACGGCAGCCCGCTGCTGTCCAACCCGCAGCCGTCCTTCCCGGTGGAGATCCTGCCGCACCTCTACCTGGGCTGCGCCAAGGACTCCACCAACCTGGACGTGCTGGAGGAGTACGGCATCAAGTACATCCTCAACGTGACCCCCAACCTGCCCAACCTGTTCGAGAACGCGGGGGAGTTTAAGTACAAGCAGATCCCCATCTCGGATCACTGGAGCCAGAACCTGTCGCAGTTCTTCCCCGAGGCCATCAGCTTTATTGGTGAGTAATCCCGCTGCAAACCGTTTAACCCGGACATCTGGCTCTGGCTTGTTTACGTTCACTTTTATAGCTGCTGAGTCAATAGATCATAAAAAAGCTGTAGGTACACCTGAATCAGTTTGTCACATTTCACTTCTCAGGAAACTATGGCATTAGAACAGGTTAGTCACCTTTTCCACCATTATTCAGGAAATGCAGTTAACAGGTATCCAAATAAAATAAAATAAAGTTCAATCTGGAATTTGATCCAAGCAGTTTAAAATAAAAGCAGCACATTGATAAATAAAGTCACAGTCTTACCATGAAAGGCACCAGGGGATCTCTACACTCTGCTTTTATTTTGAAGGGATCATTCTGCTTGATGGCCTTTCATTGATTCAAAAATAGTTTAAAACTCATTTATTTGTACAGAGTTCAACATTTAGTGTTGGTAATCTATACCACAGGTTGTTTTGAGTCAACGAGCAGAACTAAATAGTGTGTGTGTGTGTGTGTGTGTGTGTGTTGGGGGGGCATAATCTTATTATTGTGATATCTCTTATCTCTGCCTGGAAGTTCTTAGGTTCTTATTGTGCAGTTGAGATTAGATGAGGTGTCCCCGGATGTGGTCTTATCAGTCAATCAGGCGGCGACACAGAGCAGGCAGATTAAGGCCATTGTGTGGCAGCACAGGAACACGAGTCTGCCTCTAATGGCGCTCTGGCTAAAATGCACTGTGTACAAATGATTTGACTTCAATGGAAGACATCCTGGCCTATCTGTTGTCCCGGGGCTTGTGTAATTGCAGCACAAAGGGCGACGTTGAAACAGGAGAACAGGGGATGTAGACGGAGCGAGGGGAGGGCTGTAATTTGAGCGCAACAGGAAGGAAGTGGCATTGAAAGTAATCTAGGACATGGCATTGCCAACCCCCACCCCCTCCCTCTCGTCTTCCTCCCTCCACATAACAAAAGGAGCCATTTACAGGGCCTGTTGACATCCTGTTTGCCATGACAGGGTGCCCTCATGACTCCTACATTTACACGCTCAAATGGCACCATTGTCAGACCAGCCCTAGCCAACGGAAGAATGGTTTAATAGACTGTAATAGTCAATTTCCCCGCCGGCTATTCTGGGCCAAGACAAAAATTACAGAAGAATGTCGACTCTGTTTATGTGCATTAGCTCCTGTTTGTTGACAGACACGGCAGGGAGATAGTCGGGATAAAAACTTCCGCTTTTCTCCTTCCTTGGACTCATTCCAGCTTAGCTCTAATGCTGCAGATGTTTGTCACAAGTGTTTAGTTGAAACAAAGACAGCAGGGCTTCATTTTCCCAACAACGTTTTGCTTTTCATCTGCAAGTAAAAAAGCTACTTTTGAACTTTTTCATCTAAACCGATAAATCTCATATCAAAGTGGAAAATAAAGAAGCCCGGCGTCTTTTGTTTGGGTTTCAGTTTCCTAGATTACTCAGAATAGTGAAGAGTATGCAGCTTTCAAACAGTTTGTCTCTGTTTGTTTGAACTGACAAAACTCCTGAATGACAAGTGAAACCTCTTTAAGAAGTTGCTTTTAGACATAAGTGTGGTGAACCTCTAGAAGTAACGTTTCCACTCTTTGCTTGTTTCCACCAGACGAAGCTCGAGGTCAGAAGTGCGGCGTCCTAGTGCACTGCTTGGCCGGCATCAGCCGCTCTGTGACTGTGACTGTGGCCTACCTGATGCAGAAGCTCAACCTGTCCATGAACGACGCCTACGACATCGTCAAGATGAAAAAATCCAACATCTCCCCCAACTTCAACTTCATGGGCCAGCTCCTGGACTTTGAGCGTACATTGGGCCTGAAGAGTCCATGTGACAACCGTGTAGCGCCCCCTAGCCAGCAGCTGTACTTCACCACCCCGACCAACCACAACGTCTTCCAGCTGGACCCTCTGCAGTCCACGTGAGACCTGCTCTCAGCAGCCCCCTTCTTGCTGGAGGTTCAGGGAGGCCTCCTGTTGAAAAAGTTGCAGAAGTTTCTCTTTTTTCCGCCGTCTGACGTGCAACATGGCTCTTAACGTTACTAATACAGCTGGTTTTTGGGGCGACAGCTGCTCAGCGTGGTTACCGGAGGGTCGAGGCAGCCAGGCCAACTCGCAGCTGCTGCTTTCTAAATGAGGAGGGACAGTAAACCCTACTGACAGAACAGAGTGCAGATACTTTCTACAATCATGTTTCAGTCTCACTCTCTTCTCTGTTTGTTGTCATTGTATCTGAGGAAACCTGAAACGGTTCGCCGGACAGCTGTATGCTATGCTTCGAAGTTCCTAGGCTGGTGTGCCAAAGAGACACGATTGTTCAAATTGGACAGAGAGAAATCCTTTTGTATGTTAGCTTTGGGGTCTTCTGTGAAGACTTGCCTGTGTGGGGTCAAAGCACCCGGCTTTAGAAGGCACACCGTATTCTGGACTAACTTTTACACTCACGGAGTCTTTTCAAATGTTTCCGCTGTACATTGTGTAAATAATCTTCATAAACGACAGTCCAAGCCTTGCTGTAGTACACCTACCCTTTGGAAGTGGGTACTGAGGACTCGGTTTCATATTCTAGTTTTATGTAAGTATATTACACATTGATCCTACAGTTGATTATGCCAAAAATCTATAGGCTTTCCAAGAATCGTGCAAAAATATGTATATGTGTAATATATACTCAATATTTGCTTTATGGATGACTTCAGCCAACCAGCCTTTTTTTTTTTTTTGCACTTGCCCTCTCATAAAACTGGTTGTTTGCCTTACTCGTGCTCACAGGGCCTGGGTTTCACCTTATCCTTCAGAGAAGTTCACACTGCTCTTAGAACAAACATCCCAGCTCATGGTTTTTAGCTCACAAGTAAAAACAGCCGAGTCCTGATGAAGTTTGTTTGGATGTTTTTAATCTGAAGGTTAATGTGGGTAATCCTGCTCTGAGCTGGAGGATTAAAACTGGCATGTGGACAAAGCTGGGAGCTCTGCTTGCCACGTCTCTTCAGGGAAAACTCTTTGAAATGCAGTTATTATTTGTTAGAAATGAGATGAACTGAATTCAGAGCTTTGAAGAATTGTTCCTCCCCCACGCCCTGCACAGAAAACCTTTTCTAAAAGGAAGCCATCTCGGTGACCTCTGCTTGCCCCCTCCTCCTCTTACGAATGTAAAGAAATGTAAGTTATTAATAAATTGCTATTTTGTCTACAGTTTTAGTTTCTTCTGCCTGTATTTTTTCCATCCACTCTTTGTTGGTGTTTTGTCTGCTTCCACAGTAACACGTTTATGTAAGTGTTTCCTCACAGCTGAGTGTGGACCAGCAGGCCCAGTCACGACAACAGAAACAGTTGCCATGAATCACGAGGCTCCTCGCCGAGCTATCGTTTTCCTTTAACTGCAGCGCCCCAGACGTTTGGTTCTTTAGCTCGGCGCTAGCATGTCTGGGTCACGTGATGCTTGTGTAACAGAAGCGCTGTGGACACACTGTTCTTCATGAAAAACACAAACTACAGGAAGCTACTCAACAGGTGCAAAGTGATCTGAGTCATGCGGTAAATGGCCCAGCTGGTTTTTCCAGGTGCTGGTCCACGGTGAGTTTGCACCAGCACGTGCCAGTTATCCCCGTGAGGGCAGGGCCTACACATTCAGTCATGAAAGGAAGCAGAAAGTACTCAGATGTGGTGTTATTTGATAGCAGCGTCGTGTACCTGCTAGGGATAAGGTGATCTTCACGGTGCAGGTGAGGAGAGAAGAGCTTTGTCTTCTCACGCTAACGGCTACACGGTACACAGAGCTGCACATGCTCTGCATTCCCAAACATCAAACGTGAGAAACCAGTTTCTCAGGAAATTATTGCAACTCATTCCCTCATAATGATTGTTTAAGACAGTGACCTGAGCTTTCAGGCTCAGCTTCTGAACGGCGTGAATAAACGTTAGACAAACTGCTCAAACATTTGAGATGGTAAAATGGCAAAACAAGAACAGGGACTTTGCAGTGAACCTTAAAGTTTGAATAAATAATAACAAAAACATCTTTATCTTCATGCATTTTGGAAACACAAAGAACTACAACATAAAAAACATGCAAACAATACGACTAGAAGGAGACACAACAGTTCCACAGTGAAAAAAAGCATAAAAAATGTATATTCAAACATTTTAAAAAGTAAAACAACAGAACAAAATGAACTAAAGATAAATATTAGACTTTTTAGACAGAAACATGTTCAAAAAGGTTGTAGGATAGACGAGCAGAAGGCCTGGTAAAAAAAAAAAACACAAGGTTTTATGACTTTAAAAGAAATCCCAGGATGTGGAACTTGGCATGCAGCGCCACAAAATTAATAAATCATTGGCCACAAACCAAAGGCCTAAGCTTCACCATATCCTGACCAGAATGGTTTTATGTTTGAAGGGGACTGGTTTTGTTTTGTGTCTGCTCCACTTTAGGTCATGTTTTCCCATAACAGCAGAGCTCACGCAGCGTGAGCATTATTGGGTCTAACTAGATTTTTAGAGAGTTTATTTTAGTTAGCGTTGGTGCTAACTTTTGCTTCCAAAAGCCATAGAATTAAACATAAACATGTCCAATGCAGAATTTACAGAAATGTCACATTTGTTCAGATCATGGTTTGTGGGACTCTAGTAAAAACGTGAGTGAAACAGATTTGTTCTGATCAGACGTGTGAGGCAACCCCAGGGTGAGGCTAATTAAACACTTTTACTACCATTTAGAAACAAAAATATCAAAGTGGTTCATGCAAACTATTATTGTTCGCTAGTATATTGTTTTACACAGCATCAGTTTTTAAATATTTTTTGTGAAATTTCAACTGGAAGTGTCACTGAACCACAAATGCTACAAAGGCTGCTTATTTTCACTGCAAGTGTCCACAATACAGCGACGTGCTGACAGGTCCAGCAAGGCCTTTTCTGGGTCACTGACCTATAGCTACAACTTACGTTTGTTCAATGAAACTGTATTAATTTACTTTCAATCATTTTTATTTTCTCTTTTTGGGAATGTTTATCTTTGCTGCGCTGCATCCTCTACATGTCTGCAGATTTTCAGTGTTTTGTCCCCCCAATCAGATGTTAGCCTCTGTGTTGCCAGGAGGAGTCAAATCTGCCTTCAGAATCAGGCCTTTGTTAGTTATGCTGGATAGCATTCAGCTTTCAGACCCACCTTGCTGGGCCAGCTAGCTGGCTCAAGGTGACATCAGAGGTTTTCTATCCTCTGACTGGTTGGTCAGAGCTAAGCTATCATCACCTAGTTTAGCTAGAAGAAGAAATGATCTTTTATATAGCGCCTCTCAAGATAAAAATCACGAGGCGCTTCACAAGAACAAAAAGTAAAATAAAAAATAAAAAATGATTAAAAAATATCTAAAAAGGGAAAAGTAAAAATTAGCAGCAATGTACGTCCTCTGTGATTCGAGCACTTTAATACTTTTTAATTTTTCATGCCCAAAATGGCTGGCCCCAACATTGGATTTGGTCTCAGGAAATATTACATTTCAATTTTCAAGCCAGACTTTATCCTGCTGGAAGTAGCACCAGAAGATGGGTCCATGTGGTCATAAAGAGATGGACATGGTCAGCAACAATACTCAGGTAGGTGTGGTGTTTAAACCAGGCGTAGGTGGTTCTAAGGGGTCCATAGAGGGACCAGAGTACCCTCCCACACACATCACCACCAGGAATAGCCTGAAGCATGGATACAAGACAGTATGGGCCCATGCTTTCAACCGTGCCACCTCCAATGTCCCTTCACCCTGCTGATGTTCAGTTTGACCTTCAGCAAGTCATCTTCATCGTGCCTACATGAATAAATGAA
Organism: Aphyosemion australe; assembly: GCA_006937985.1. Taxonomy (NCBI): domain Eukaryota; kingdom Metazoa; phylum Chordata; class Actinopteri; order Cyprinodontiformes; family Nothobranchiidae; genus Aphyosemion; species Aphyosemion australe. The sequence continues at coordinate 247,138 of SSNS01000055.1, forward strand.
TGGAATTGCTGCCATGTGACTGGCTGATTAGTGTAAACAAACAGCTGAACATGTGCACCTAATAAGTGTGTTCAACACGTGTGATTGTAACTTTTAGCACCACAAAAGTTGGTCACACAGGCACACCAGGTTCCTGAGACACCCAACAGCTTCCGTGATAGTGCTCTCCAAGCTTTCACTGATGTTTCTGCTGTAGCGGAAACATCAGCAGCTTTCTGTTTGATCATTTATCAAGAGTTTAGCACATCCCCACCCACCATAGTTGTCTTTCACCAAGGGAAAAATCTAAATAAAAGTGTATGTGTTGCTTTTACCTGTACAAGTTACATGTAAAATGTGACTCTACAGCGGGCAACAGCAGCTGGATGTGTTATTACCCAACAGTTGTACGTTTGCTGCATGGACCAAATCTGTGAACATGTATGCTCATTTATGCTGCACATGTATCTCTAAGCGCCTGGATATCATCAATCAAACCTAAGCCAACCCATTACCAAGCCGGAGAAGCTCTTATTCTCAGAATTGGAGCTGTTGTGATGTCATGGCTGGAGGAACATGAATGACATATGAGGTCGGGGATATGTGAGGTATGCCAAACACCCTGGGGGCTCTCGTGGCACCTCTTCCTGTCTGTAGCTTGGCCTTTCGGGGCTTTAAAGCCATGGATTAAAGGGCACAGGAAACTACTGGGGCTAATTTTGGACAAGCGTGTGGATGGGCTTGGCAGACCCCATCAGCACCTTCATCACTACAGCACGGCTGCGTGTGACAGGGCAGGCCATAAAGGGTTTTCAGAACGCATGTGGCTGGGTCATGGTGAGGGCTGTCATGTTAGACGGCACATGGACATGTGGTCGGATTAATGCTAGGCCCAGGGTCAGATGCACAGTAGTGAATGCTGGAGCTCAAATAGGAAATTTCCCTTTGTCACAGTTACATGTAAGTACAGCTGAGACCAGCATATGAGCCTGTTTTATACATCTACATATTATAATAATGTTCATGGTTCTTTAACCCAGAAATCTTCAGCTCTTACCAAACACTATAATATTACAATATTTGCACTTAAAGCTAGTTCAGAGCTGATAAATTAGTGTCCTGTGTGACTGTAATGAATAATTAAAGGCACACTAGTCAGTTTTGCTTGCTTTTAGCACCCCCTAGTGTCCGTTATTAACTATCTGTGGTCAAAGCAAAAGTGAAACTTATCTCCTCGCTGTGCGTTTGTCTTTTTAACACCTTAATCTAACTGCTGAAATGTCTCCTCAGCCTTCATTAGTGTCTACAGGAGTGGTTCATCACTAAATCAATATATGATATATTTAACTGAATTTGTTTATCATAACAATCAACAATTTATACAGGAAAATCATGAAGATTAACAAGGCTGCCCAAACTTTCACATCCCACTGTATACACCCTCTTGGACAGATAATTGATGCTTTTCATGATGTCTCCTATCACCTATATGCAGATGACATTCAGCTGTACTGCTCCTTTAAGGAATCTGAGCTCCATAAACTGGCTGAACTACTAGAGTGCCTATCAGCGATCACTAGCTGGCTAGAAGATAACTTCCTTCAGTTAAACTCTGAAAAGACTGAATGTCTGATCATTGCCCCTGAAAACCCTTTTATTTAAAGCTGCTGTTACTTAAATCTTTTGTTTTTTATCATCTTTATGTGACTTTTTAATTATTTTTCTTTTGTTTTATATTTCTGTAGTTTGATTTTTGATCATTTTATAATTTTATGACTTTACCCTTTTATTCAAAACTGCTTCTAAATTTTTTTGTTTTCTGATTTTAATCATCTTTAATCTGTATTCTATGATATTTTGTTGTTTTGTTTTTATGATCATTTTGTGACTTTATGATTTGTTTTGTTGTTCTTTAGTTCTGATTAGAGATGGAGTAGATTGTTTCTGTCTAGAATGTAAACCAACATGTTCCTTGTTGTTGAATAAAGACAGCTTGGGTAGCATTCCAAAAAAGTCAAAGCCGTGTGTGACCTACTTTCTATGTAAATTAGAAAGCTAAAAAAGGCGAGAGAAAAACTTCTGTTCTGAGAAAGTCTTCCTTAACACGCCACCAGGGGGAGCCCTTCCTCCTCAAACCTGCATGTCTCCAGTGTCTGAGGCCTTCTGGGGAAACCAACCAATCAGCAAGCAGCTCATTATCATATTCATGTCCTGGCAGAGTGGGAGGGGTCAACAGCTCTTTTCACAGCAAGGCAGGTTTAGGGGTTTTAGAATGGCCTGTATCAGGGCTCCTGGGACAGATGAAAGCTAAAAGAACATTTCTTATGCTTTTTAGAGACGCAAAGCAGTTTTAGATTGCTGATTAACTGCATTCTAGGTCATCACTTATATTTTTAATTAAAGTTGTACTCAGGGGGGTGGGGGTGCACCTTTTTGAGGACGTAGAAGAGTTGAGATTCAAATGGCAGAATTTGGAGTCTTATTTCCTGATATTCAGACATCTCTCCTCTGATTGGCTAACAGCAAAACAACTCTACCACTAACTCTGTTTGCTCTGCAACGTTGATGTTGTATCTCCACAAATAACACAAGCCTGGAGGAGTTCTGCTGTGTGGTGGAGTTGCTAATGCTAATGGTTAGCTTCTACTAGCCGAGACGTTCTCTGCTGTTTCCTGGACGCTAAACCAACAACAGCCTTCCCCGTCGTGAGTCCAGATGGGTGAGTCCATGAATGTTAAGTGACAGTGTGACGTAGATCTGTCAGGATTTTCTAATCCTAGAGTTTCACCGTCTATTTTCTATCAGAAGCTAATGCAGGAGATAGGTGTAGGAGCATGAAAAACTCAGAGTGGCAGATTATAATCAAACATATAAATTAAAAATGTTTTTTTCAGTGAAGTTGACTTTTAAAACAACTCCAATCAGTTTCTGCAAATGATTTGATAAATCTTGGTATTAATAGGAGTTTCCCATTACAATTATTTATGGAGAAAACTGGTTGTTTGCAAACGCAGGTGAAGTTAGAGCATCTCCAGGAGTAAAAGTGGAATAATAATAATGGTGAAAGCCAGTCGTGTCCAAACATTTTACCACACATCTCAAAAACCTCAAGTTAAAAGTGAAAACACTTATAATAATATATGTATGTAAGTATAGGAGTATAAAAGTAATGACACTTTTTAAAAACTGATTTTAATTAATTCTTTCTTGTCAGGAGAAATAAAGTAGACCTAAAAACTAAACTCACATTATTTCCACAGCAGAGTTCAGTGAGATGCAGACATCACCACGATGAATAATAAGATAATAACAGCCCAACTGCTAGTTTGGCTAAAGAATGAGAATGTTGAGTTTATGTGGCAAAAACAACTCATGAGTCCAGGTGCTAGCTAACAATGCCACCCTCCTGTTGGAGCAGCACACCGGCCGATCTGTGGGGGGGTGTTTTCATTTCAAAACAAACTCTGGGCCAAAAAGTAACTTTTGTTTGTTTCTTTCCTTCAAAGAGATTGTAAATGTATAATTTTTGCGAACACACGTTGCAAAGATCTTTCAATATTTGCAGCATCTACTTTATGAATGACAGTCAGCGGTCCATATGGAGCGCCGCTGCCCCGCTTCGCACCGGATTTCTCGATGAGAAAATGAAGACAAGAGGTTGTGGAGCTAAACTTGGCACGCCTGCTAATCCTCAGCTAACGGTTTCTGTCCCTCTCACCCCCGAGCGACAGCGTGTTGACAGCAGCCTCCACCCCCTTCATCTCTCCCTCCTCCATCTATCCTTCCATCAACCCCCCACCCACCTGTCTCATGTCACATCGCTTCCCCCTCATCCTCTCCAGCAATTTCCTGTTGCCCTCGCAGATCGTGTTACAAGTTCCAAAAGTGCAAAGGCACACACACACACACACACACACACGCACACGCACACACACATGCACAAACACACGCACGCGCGCGCACACACACACACACACACACACACACACACACACACACACACACACACACACAGAGGGGGAAGGCTCAGTCTCAGGACACACACAGACAAAAAAGGGCACAAACACTGTCCCACATATGAACACACACTTCCCAGTGCCAGCCATGCTAGCATTTCCACCGCCTCACCAGTCCTCACAGTTCTATAGCTCACACCATCGCACCTTCATGATCTGTTATTTTTTTCTCCTTTGCCTCCCTCTCTTCTCCTCTCACTATCACTGGTTTTCTGTCTTTGTCTCTGAGCAGATTATTAATCTGGCACATGGAACAGAATGTAACTAAAAACCTGTTCGGCTAAGCCAGTTGATGAATTAACACTTCCTGCCTCACAGACTGAACCTCATGCAGGTCATAGACACACCTGGAATAGTTACAATAGTGCAGACGAACTATGGTGTGAGTCTGTTAAAATGGATATTTCTGTCATTTTGAAGAGGTTTTCTGAGGAAATGTTCCTGAACAGCCCGTGTTTAGAGAATAGACGTTATATCCTACAGGACTGAACTAGCATTGGCTGCCAACAACCTCCCAAAACTCTTACACGCAGAAATGTCCATAAATATTTCTAAATTAAAATGTAAACCTGATTATAACGAAACCTTCTTAGACTTACTGAGTTGTTTGGTTGGAGAGAAAAGCCCTTCCCCAACATACGCTCCAGACCCGACATGCCTCACCTCTTGTCCCTTCTTACGTTTCATGCCCATGGAAGCCACCTGATATCTACAACAGCTCGTCTAATTTGCCAATTAGCCTGCCCCGTACGTACGACCTGACCTCTCGCGGGGGGTCAGCTATGTTGCACACAGGTTATGTTAACATGCTAATGAGTGACTCCTGATGAAACCTGTGCCTGCTCATGCACAACACTTGGTGTGTTCAGACCTTCAGTTTTGTGAGTGTTACTGAACATCGGCTGGTGTTTGAATCCCAACTCCAGATCAAGACAGCAGCTTGTCTGAATATGTTGTCCAAAATGGTTTCCTCTAATTTCCACTCGATTGATGGGTTACATTTCCACAGACTACATATTGACCAATGGTGTCCAATCTTGGTCTTTGGTCACTATCCTGCATGTTTTAGATGTGTCTGTGCTCCATGTCACCTGATTCAAATGAATGGGTGACCAGCAAGCTACTTTTTAACATGGAGCCAAGGTAATCAGATCATTTAACCACTGAACCAGGTGTGCTGGAGCTGAGATGTATCTAAAACATGTAGAACTGTGGCCCTCAAGGACCAGGATTGGCCTACCACCGACAAACACCTTCAATTTTCTGCCTAATTTCCAACACGACTAATGGAGGCATCTAAAAGCTCTTTAGTTTTTAACACAATGGTAATCTCTCTCAAATTATTTCATAGCTGGACTTTTATTTTCACCTCTTTTTTCAATATAGTGTGTTTACTAGTAGGGACCACAGCCCAGCAAAGTCAATTTAGAAGTTTATTCAGTGTTGCGGAAGTTAAGGGACTGTTAATCTGAAGGGTGAGAATCATCTGGACAGTTTTATATTTGGAGGCTAAGAAAAAAAAGAATGTGTTATAACACATATAACACATATCTCAGTGGGCAATCATTCTGGCTAGTTTAAGAATGAGTAGATGTTGGAAGCCTGGCAAGTCATCCTATATATGTAAATATGTGGTCTGGCTGTGACCCATGCAGAACTCAGTCATATCCGGAACCTATGGTTGTCAATCTATCTCTACACACAATTGGACGGCGCTAGGACCAATCAGAGCAACGAACAACGTGATGTATTCATCGCTATGGAAATCAGTCAACGGGGCGGTCTGCCATACACCATCGAAGAAGAAGAAGAAGAAGAAAGCAAATACATCCTTTTGCTAAATAAAGGACTACCTCTGTCTGCTCATGTCTCAGAGAAATGCTCATCATCCAAAGTTGATGCCAAAGCCATTTAAAACAAGCGTCATTCCTGAGCCGACGCCATCTTTGTAGTTCTTCTCTGTTGCAACTCTGGTACTAAGCCTGACCAACATCCCTCTATACAATGGAGCGTGGCTAGACCGACCTACAGAGCTAAAACCTTTGCTACTTCTATGGTTTGTCTACATCTCTAGTACTGCACTGGGTTGATTGGAGCTGAATCTGACTGAATCAAATAATGTGGAACTGGATCTTGATTAGAACTGGATCTTGATTAGACCTGGTCTGACGAGTCCTCTAGAGTATTTTCATAGAACATAAGCAACATGTGAAACAGCCTGAACCGAATGAAAACTGTAGTGACCATAAGAATGGGATAAAAAAGGGGATAGTTAAGGAAAATTAGAGTAAGTAATAGGATATGGGAGAATGGATGAGGGGTAAGGGATCACTGGTTTTCAGTAGTTTTAGCATCCTATGCTATGTTTATTCCTTCATGTCAAGGCTTTTGGATACAGTGTTTTTGACAAGACATATTTAGGGTCAGACATCCTACCAATTAACATCATTGAATTTGTTATAAAAAATAACTTGCTGCTCTACCTGTCCTCTGTCTTCCATACACTCAAGACTGAGACACATTTGGACAACTGACTTCAGATAAAGACTGGAGTCACATTGAACTAGGCTTTTCATCTGAAGCTAACAAAAGAACGACATGCTGGTTCCATTAACATACTTCTGTTCTGTTAAAATCAGCACTCATGTTATTGAGATCTCTGAACCCACCCACGCTCTCTGGAGGAATGTCTGAAGTGGGGGTAAAGTCAGAATGAAGAGCCTTGTTCCGGGACTCAGTGTTTTACTCGTCTGCTCCGTGTGTGTGTGTGTGTGTGTGTGTGTATGTGTGTGTGTGTGAGAGAGAGAGAGTGTGTTACTGAGCGTACAGTATAATAATGTGCTCTGTGTCACAGCCACTCAGCCCACGCAATTTCCACGGCAAGGCAGTTTTGTGCCCCTGCTGTAATCACAATCCGTCTGAAACGGTTCCTCTGGAACACTGTGACATTTTAGCTAAATAGTTAACCTTCAGTAGGATCTTGGTACGGCAGTGGCTCAGATGTGCACTTGGAACTTTTATTCACAAAAGGTCATTAGGAGGTGCAGGGTAAACATGCAAACTTTGACCAGATTATCAGCCACTTTACACATAGTGGTATGGCTCTAAACAACATGTTGTATGCTATTTGTGCAGAAGTGTGTTTCCTGTTTCTGCACACCTCATCTTGACCATGACGAGTGAGTCATCAGTATTACATCCTCATGTCTTAATATTTTCTGTTTGTTTTTATGAAAGCTGTATTAACATTCATGGACTCACCCATCTTGACTCACGACGGGGAAGGCTGTTGTTGGTTTAGCGTCCAGGAAACAGCAGAGAACGTCTCAGCTAGCAGAAGCTAACCGTTAGCATTAGCAACTCCACCACACAGCAGAACTCCTCCAGGCTTGTGTTATTTGTGGAGATAAAACATCAACGTCGCAGAGCAAACAGAGTCAGTGGTAGAGTCGTGTTGGTGTTAGCCAATCAGAGGAGAGACGTCTGAATATCAGGAAATAAGACTCCAGAACCTGCTATCTTCTGTCCTCTGACTCAATAGGGTATTCTACAGTTGACGTCACCACGCAAAGGCTGCTGGGAAGGGTCATACTGATAAGCTGCATTAACAATAGAAAATATACAGTTTCAGAGCGTTTTGACATCGATATGAAGGCATAAAATGGAGGAAGTTGTTTTGACAAAAAAAAAAACATACCAGAGAGCTTTTCTTGACCCTGCTAATTATCGATCACCAGAACTGAAGCGCTAGCTCAAATGAAAGTGAAAGTGAAAACTAACCCCCGCTAGCAGCGCTGTTGTTTTAAACGCCATTATTCCCAATCATGGCTCCTTCTTGAGTAATATAAAAATAAGTTCATTACTCACAGTGCTCAAGTAACATTTTCTCAAGCTACTTTTTTAACTGTCAGGTTATCATTTGTGTCCCTACTTTTTATATTCCACTCACCTCTGGTCAAAAGCCTTTTTCGTGGACGTTTGGGTGGACATGCTGTTTGGCCCAGACGTTCAGCTGGACCACTGCCACCTTGTTAACTCTCCTCCGTTACAGTTTTTTTCGATTGCTAAAACGCGTTTGTCATAACTATACGTTTCTTTCAAAACTGCAAACACAAAACCCCAAACATCACACACAAATTCCTAAACCCTGGCATCCCTTTGCAAAACAACTCTGCCATCAAATCTTGCAACATGTTAACAAAATGGAACACGTGTTTTCATTTGGTAAACACAGCCATATTTTCACATGACACACACATACCATTCATTGAATAAACACAAGTAGCATTTGGCATAACACTACCAAGCATGGAAAGAACACTGAAGAGCAAAACTCAAAACACAGTTATAGAAATGGAACACACTGAATCTATTACAATGCCCACTTCTCTCATAGACAAACATTACACACACACAAATTTAGAGACAAAACACTTTAATTTTACAAGTTAAAATATTTTAAGTTAATGGGTCTGTGGCAGTGCCTCAATGCATTTAGTCAGGAAAAGTCATACATTGATCACCGTAGTCTCACCTCGCTAGAGCATTGGTCCAACTCTGTGTTTGGGGGGGACAAAAATGGAGACGGTCTGGTTACAGGAAGTGCTGCTGAACAGTTTAAACTCCAGGGCTGTTAGTTACATACTCACTCCTCTCCTCTGTAAATGTGCTGCCAGTGCTTTTCGATAACAATCTGATAAATCCATCCTGCATGCAACCTGCAGCTGGACAAGCTAGCTACTTCCTGGAGACTTTTTTCTGTCTCCTGGCAACTGGTGCTATGTGCAGTTGTTCCTATACTGTGGCCTTCTCCTCAGCTTTGAGCTCAACACATCTTACTGTTTTATATTTCAGTCATTTTGAACAGGATTTGGTCGATACTTGCAACCAGAATAAAGCCAGATGATGAATTAAGTGAAGTTTACACGTTTGCAGCATCTGGTGCAGAGGGCAATAGAAGCAGTTTTGCTAAAGTACTTTTTATTTGTACTCTCTTTAAGTGTTTTTCTCCTCAGAAGAAGCTACATTGGCGTTCTGCTGAGCTGTGATAGCCTCCTGGTGGGGGCACACTGCTGCCAACCACTAGACATTCTCCCTCTCCTGATATTACAGTTTTTTTCGATTGCTAAAACTCAAAAAGCAAAATTGAGGCACGATTTTCACAACCTCTACTTCTGTTCCCAATCGCTTGAATCAATTTATCACTACTCAAGATATCCTTATCCTTAGAACTCTGATTTTCCTCCTTTACACTCTGATGTCAATTTCACATTACCTTGCTGTCAAAACTCAGCACACAAATTTTAGGTTTACACACACTTCTGACATAAATCCTCAAACCTTCAATCAACAACACACAAATATTCAAATCTCTAAACTTTCGGGTCTGGCGAGCAATTCACAATCAGGGACTGCAGCATAAAAGGTGGCTTGACGCTCTGTTGTGTTTGATGAGCAATGGAGAACAGAGACAACAGAGAAGGAGAGGGGTACGTATGGGAGTAGGAGGAGGACGGGGAAGAGGAGGAGGAGAAAGAGGAGGAGGACATCGCCTGTGATGTTGACGAGGTCCTCTGGCCAGACAGAGACCGGAGGCATGATGCCCCATGAATATGCTTGAATGGGGGTGGGGTGGGGGGTGGGGGGGTTTAAAAATAAAGTGTTTTGTCTCTCAATTTGTGTGTGTCTAATGTTTGTCTATGAGAGAAGTGGACATTGTATTAGATTCAGTGTGTTCCATTTCTCTAATTGTGTTTTCAGTTTTGCTCTTCAGTGTTCTTTCCATGCTTGGTAGTGTTCTGCCAAATGCTACTTGTGTTTATTCAATGAATGGTATGTGTGTGTCATGTGAAAATATGGCTGTGTTTACCAAATGAAAACATGTGTTCCATTTTGTTGACATGTTATGAGATTTGATGGCAGAGTTGTTTTGCAAAGGGATGCCAGGGTTTAGCAATTTGTGTGTGATGTTTGGGGTTTTGTGTTTGCAGTTTTGAAAGAAACGTACAGTTTCGACAAACGCGTTTTAGCAATCGACAAAAACTGTAACATTTTACTTTCTTTAACATAGAATGTGCTACTACTAGTTCACCTGTTGAATTAATTATAGATTCACTCAGATAAAGACAATAATGTTTATCTCTTACTAAATAGAATATCTACTAAGAAATCACAATGCAGACAATGTTTTACTTTGTAAAGTGCCTTGAGACAACTCTTGTCTTCATTTGGCGCTGTATAAATAAACTTAATTGAATTGAATTTGGTAACCTACAGTCTTCCAACCTACATATGGAGCTAGCTAGCGCGAAGGAGCACAACGATCTTTTCTTGGACTAAGTGGATGGGTGTCGAAACAGTTGGATTTTCTGTACTCTGAAGTTCTCACGGCATGGTTGATGGTATGAATAAATGCCAGTTAACAAAGAACGCCTTGTGTCCATGAGTCATCTTGGAGGGAGTTAACACTATAAAAGGGAGGAAAGAAAAACAAACAGCTCTACAGAAAGGGCACCAATTTGGCGAGACAGATCGGTGCTGTGGCCTACGCAGAGTGCACCTCCAAGTACTCAGAGAACAGCGTCCGTGACGTTTTCCACGTCACCACCCTGGCGTCTGTGTCCAACATTCACCGGCCTCAACTCAAAAGGGTCGGCACGTGTCGCGGCCACAAGTGGATCTCGCAGCAGCCTCCTCGGACTGAAATTCACGAGCACTCGCCCCCCGTTAGAAAGGACCGAGACAAAAGCTGTGTGCTGATGTAGGGACCAGAACCTCCCAGATGCACATTCAGCACACTGAGCTCCCACAGAACACGTCTGATGAAAAATTACTGCAACGATACAACATTTAAGCTTTGGAGCATCGGTATGGAGCCGCCAGGCCGGGACAGAGACGGAGAGAGAGGCCTCGGCCCTAGAAGCGCTCAGACCCGGAGGCGGTTGTGGATTTTAATCTGGATTTTTCTGGAACTCGGTTTTGGCGGAGCTGACGCGCTGTCAATGCGCACCGTGAGGGGAGGGGAGGACGGGAGAAGGGACGGTCCTGTCACCCTGCCTGCCTGTTTGGTAGCTCTGCTAGCAGCCTGGCACCGAGTGGGCAAACCGAATCGGAACGAGGACGTCTGAACCCAAAGCTGACTGCAATCAAGGACGGGGCTGACATCCATCGTGAGCCGACCTGGCGCCAGCCAGAGAGGCTAGCTCCCAGGACGGAACTGACATACCGCTACCATCGGCCACAAGGCCCAGAAGCCCAGGATTTACCAAGCACAAACAACTAAAAGGGCCACAACACCATCAACCAGCATCTGGTTGACCTTCGATCAAAGCGGAGTGGAGCCAGAAGCGGAGGTGGACTCGACAACAGCTGTTAGCCAAAACCAGAACTGAATTTCAACTGTATTAAAGTTGCTGTCAGAAGAAAAGGATGCCAAAAAAAAAAGAAGAAATAGAGGTAGGGTGACCAGATGTCCCGCTTTGTGCGGGACAGTCCCGCATTTTCATCACTTTTCACACGTCCCGCAAATTGAGACAATGTCCCGCATTGACAGGCTCCCGTTCCGAATTTCAATCTTGCATAAACGGTGTGGAGAAAGCCGCCTGTTGCTGTCAGTCGAACCAGGAGGCGGGACTTTAACGCCGGTCCGGACCGCTTGGGGCGCGCACCCGAACCACCAAAGCAGAAGCGTCAGCGAGAACGGAGGAAAGATGAACACCGTGGCGAAAATGCTGTTAGAATAAACTCGTGGGTTGAAAGTGTTCATTGAGACTCTGTCAGGGTCTTTGTGTTGTTTCTCAGTCATTTTTTTGTGTCACGGCGCAGAGTCTGATATGAAACAGAGAATCCAAGAGTCACAAAAAAAATATGTTGGTCTGAACTGAAGCAGGTTTCCCAGTAAGTAGACAGGTCCCAAACGAGTTTCTGACACACACAAGGTGCTGGAGTTATTTTTATTTCAAATACATACAAGCTAAACTCTTTTAAAGCACATTAAAGAGAGAATTAAATTTATTTATTTAACATATGTAGAGAGGATAACCCCTTGAGATGATACATCTCGTTTTCAAGGGGGTCCTCTATTACATCGACACAACAGTGTACAAGACAGCAGATAAAAAAAAAAAATACAATTACAGACAACGTTACATCACACACACACACGCACACACATACACACGCACAAACACAATGGCCCACAATACTCAAACCCACCCACCCAACACAAACCCCACCACAAACATGCTATAAAGACCTTAAACCAGGGGTCCCCAATCCTGGTCCTCAAGGGCCGGTATCCAGCAGGTTTTAGTTGTAACTCTGCTTCAACACACCTGATTTCAATTAGCAAGTGATTAGCAGGCTTCAGCAGAGCTTGAAGAGCTGCTGCACAGGTGATTCAACCACTGAATCAAGTGTGTTTGAGCAGAGAAACCACAAAACCTGCTGGATAGCGGCCCTCCAGGACCAGGATTGGGGACCCCTGCCTTAAACATTAGTAATGTTTAAGGTTAACAATTAAGCAATTAGTAACACTGGCAAATATTCCGAAAATGTTCAATCAGAGCTCTTCGGAATATTGTAAATGAAGATATAGAGCGGAGAGGTAAAGGGAGATTATTCCAATCATTCGGAGCCTTAAAACAAAAAGCATGTTTCCCTACCTCTCTTTTCATTCTAGGAACACTAAAAAAGATCTGAGAATCATGTCTCAGACTGTGAAGCGAGTTATAACATACTAAATGTGACTTTAAATAATCTGGATAGTTAAAATAAAAACTTTTTAAAATAAACTGTATCCAGTGAAACTGTCTCCTAGCTGAAGGTGCAAACCAGGACAACTGTCCATACATGTCACAACGATGTGTCCTAAAGGGACAACGTAAAACAAAACGACAAAGACTGTTGTATGCCACATCAAGAGAATGCAAACAAGAAGCAGTGGTGGTGTGATAAACAATGTCGGCATAGTCTAAAGTAGGCAGAAGCAGCTACGGGACTATTTTTTGTCATTCGTATCCCTGCGCCGCTCCCCGCAGCTATAGAACGGGCTCGTGTCTGGCTGCTAATCCTGGCTGTATGAGTGAAACAACAACTTCTAAATTCACTTAAAAGTAGTTTTTCTTAAATATATCGAGCCATGGTGCGTACCTGCAGGTTCCCGGGTTGTAACAATAAGGATGTTACAGGATCACCTTTTCGGTTTGACACTTTTCCTGCTAAGGACGTTTCTCTAAGGCATCAGTGGCTTTTAGCAATCGGCTACTCCAAGGATACTCGGCTGGAACGAGTCAAAACCTTTCGTTTGTGCAGTGCACACTTCAAAGAGGATGATTACATCAGGAAAAAGTTCGGGAAAAGTGAAAGACTGTTTTTGAAGAGTTCGGCCGTACCAGAAATCTGGGTAAGTTTTGTTTTTAAAAAATTATTTATTCCGCTATGTCTGCCGTATTCATGCAATCATCTTCGCATTTTAGCGCATTATTTATGCAATCATCTTTACACCGATGGTTGATCATAGACTGCAGTAGCTTTGTCAACAATCTGTGTTGATGTGTGTGTTTTGTGTAGCAAATGCANGTGTAACTATTCTTTTTCTAACCAAAAAGTGAAACAATTAACAGATTGATAAAGTATTTTTAACCAAGAATTAAGTTTATGTGTAGTTGCTTGAACATGAGTTCTAAAGGATAAATCAGAGTCCAGCCAAACGCCAAGGTATTTACAGGTCTCAGTAGATTCCAAGGGAGAGGAGTCAAGAAAACAAAGATTAATGTGGTTTTCACTTATATCTAAAACCTTCCTATGAAACAGTAAGGAGTAGGACTTTGTTTTATTAAGAATAAGTTTATTAGCTAATCACTGTTGGACAGAATTAAAGTGTTGTAGAGAGAGGTTTATCCCGGAGATGGTTGGCTTGCTACAGTAGATAACTGTATCATCAGCATAAAGATGAATATTGCAGTCTGTGCAGCAAAGTGGCATATCATTAACAAAAATAGAGAATAATAAAGGTCCCAGAGACAGAGGAGCGGGCCCGGTTCATTATTGGAAAGCAGGGACGTCTGAGACGAGCGGTGAAGTCGATGCAGTCGGCAGTGAAGCGGATAGTTTGGCCATCAACTACCATTGCTGTTTTCCTAGCAAGGGCCAAAATCCGGTCTCTATCAGTGAAGCGAAGACAGTTGAATATCATGTGCCGTGGAGAAGCACCAGCCGATGTAAGCCTTCATTATTTTTCTCAGAAATTTGAGGAAAAAAGTCATTCTAAGGAACCCTGTTAGATTAGATCTGAATTTCTTCAGATTTAAGTCAGTGATGTTTTTTCTCTCTCCCCTAAATATTTACTAGAAAAGATGTGTTGTCATTTTTGTTTCTGAATTAAGAAAAAAAATAGCAAAAAAGTATGAATATTTGTTGATTTTATTGGAAAATGTATTAAAAACAAACTTAAATAGATCTAAAATTGTTACTGGTATTTTTACTGTTATTCTGTTTTGGAAAATATTCAATGAAAACTCTGAAAAGCTGCTAAAACCTGCATATTTTTTTACTGTGGGCCTTTCTATATTATTAAAATTAGTTGATGGGTTTAAAATCCTTTTAGCTAAAGCTAATCAGAACCACTAGAAGGTCCAAAGGGCCTGAGTTAAGCTGTGGTAATGAGAGGAACTGTGAAATAGTCTGAAAACGTTTGCTTGTTCAAGTTGAATTCAAATAGAATACATGAAATATATGATGATAATAATAATAATTATAATAACTATGTATATTTACCAGTGATGTTGGAGCTAAAAGGCAGAAAATAGGTTTTTTTTTTTTTTTACTTTTTAACTTTATCTTGTTAAATTGGAATTTTACGTTGTCCCACATCTCTGTCCCACATTTGGCGAGTTGGGATCTGGTCACCCTAAATAGAGGAGATAAAGAAAACGTTGGACTTCATGTCAGAGGAGTTATCTACAGTTGCTAAGCAGCAGAAAATGATAATGGACCTCGTAGGAGAAATTAAACACCTAAAACAACAAAATGAAGAGAAGGAGAGAAAGATTGTAAGTCTGGAATGCCGTATAGCAGAACTCGAGCAGTACACTCGTATAAATGATGTTATCATCAGTGGAATGGAGATCAGGCCCCGATCCTATGCCAGGGCGGTAAAACAGCAGGATGATGAGGTGATAACAGACGCAGACATGAATTCTCTGGAGAACCAGGTGACCTCCTTCTTTACCAGCAAGGGTATAGCCATATCCAACATAGACATTGAAGCCATTTATTATCTCATAAAAACAAAGCTAAACCTGCCATAATCTTACGATTTGCAAACAGAAAGCACAAGAATGCCCTTCTAAAACAAGGGAAAAAACTCAAAGGAACTGAAGTGTATGTGAATGAACATTTAACAAAGAGAAATGCAGAGATCGCAAGGAAGGCACGACTCTTGAAAAAACTGAGAAAAATACAGGCAACGTGGACAGCTAACTGTAAAATATTTATTAAGCTGAACGGGTCACCAGAGGAAGCAAATATTCTAGTGATACAACACATTGAGGAACTGGAAAAGTATGAGTGACTATAAGTGAACCCAGGCAGAACAAACCATAACGATGATGATGACACAAACCACTGACCATACAGAAGATAAAGTATACGAATTAGACAATTACATAGATCCAGAAAACTATTTCTATAACACTACGGATAACTGTGATTACTATACAGAGGAATCCTTTAATAAAAAGGTGGAAATAGATGGGGCCCTGTCAATAATACATTTCAACAGCAGAAGTCTAAACAAAAATTTTTGTAAAATAAAGGAATACTTGAAAAACTTTAAGAAGTTCAATATAATAGCCATATCTGAAACCTGGCTAGACAGGGATACTGCTACTGAAGTGGAACTTGATGGATATCAATTATACACAATGAATAGGAGAAATAAAAAAGGAGGTGGGGTTGCTATTTATGCAGCAAACGACTTGAGATGTACAGTAATCAAAAGCATGACAGAAACAGTTGAAAATACCTATGAATGTCTAACGCTGGAAATAAATGTTGAAAAATCTCAAAATATAATAGGGTATTCTACAGTTGACGTCACCACGCAAAGGCTGCTGGGAAGGGCCATACTGATAAGCCGCATTAACAATAGAAAATATACAGTTTCAGAGCGTTTTGACATCGATATGAAGGCATAAAATGGAGGAAGTTGTTTTGACAAAAAAAAAACATACCATAGAGCTTTTCTTGATGGCGACCCTGCTAATTATCGATCACCAGAACTGAAGCGCTAGCTCAAATGAAAGTGAAAGTAAAAACTAACCCTCGCTAGCAGCGCTGTTGTTTTAAACGCCAATATTCCCATCACGGCTCCAGTTCATTACTCACAGTGCTCAAGTAACATTTTCTCAAGGTAGTTTTTTAACTGTCAGGTTATTATTTGTGTCCCTACTTTTTATATTACACTCACCTCTGGTCAAAAGCCTTTTTCGTGGACGTTTGGGTGGACATGCTGTTTGGCCGAGACGTTCAGCTGGACCGCTGCCTCCTTGTTAACTCTCCTCCGGTAACACCGCTGCCTCTCTCCGTTAACAACGCTGCGTCCACTCTCTGTTAACAACGCTGCCTCCACTCTCCGTTAACAACGCTGCCTCCACTCTCCGTTAACGCTGCGTGCGTCCTGCATTAATTCTCATCCACTGCTACTCCTGGATAACCCCATGACTGAGAGCGGCATTACGACCGGCGGCTGGTCATTCTCGGATGTAGGACTTTCCCCTCCAGGAAGATGTAAGTAACAAATATACGTGCTTTTCTTGATCTGCTCCACACAGTTAAAATCCGCTTGTCCAACTTAAAAACTTCCACCGCTTTGCTTCTTCTGTCTTTAGCTTAGCCCGTGTAGCTTTCCAGCTGTTTCACGTGGTGTCGGCCTGAAACTGGCGTCTTCGGGTCTGCAGCGTTATACTATTGACGTTACCGGCTTTGGAAAAGGGATAAAAAGTCCTCTCCAACATCCGATCTGGGCGTCTAGAGTCCGATTAGCACCTCCCCCAGCAGCAGTGTTAAAGGAAAAGTTCGCTTTTTTAGACATTAAGTTTTATGTCTTCCTTCACCCACCCAGTGCTCTGTAAACTTTGACCCATTTCACACACACCCCCCTGCTCAGAGATTTTCAGGGGAGAAGTGATTCAGAAAGGTAGTTCTGGCTAGTTTCGGGGGCGCTTTATCT
The DNA here is from genome assembly GCA_006937985.1 of Aphyosemion australe. Classification (NCBI taxonomy): domain Eukaryota; kingdom Metazoa; phylum Chordata; class Actinopteri; order Cyprinodontiformes; family Nothobranchiidae; genus Aphyosemion; species Aphyosemion australe. The sequence continues at coordinate 264,364 of SSNS01000055.1, forward strand.
GCGCCGTTTAGCCTCACAAAAGGATTAGCCTCTGAAAGCATGGCTAATTTACATCTCACAAACAAAGAGAAAAAATTTACAACGTCACATTACAGC
>SSNS01000055.1:266465-298965 GCA_006937985.1 Aphyosemion australe
ATTATACACAATGAATAGGAGAAATAAAAAAGGAGGTGGGGTTGCTATTTATGCAGCAAACGACTTGAGATGTACAGTAATCAAAAGCATGACAGAAACAGTTGAAAATACCTATGAATGTCTAACGCTGGAAATAAATGTTGAAAATCTCAAAATATAATTGTTTCATGTATCTACAGAACACCTGGAAGTTGCCTCCAGACATTTATAGATAAAGTAAATGAGTTATATGACAAAGTAAATAACAGAAAGTCAATAATAGTCTGTGGCGATTTCAATATAGATCTGTTAAATCCAAGTGAACATGTAAAAACAACAGACTTTATCAATACAATGTACACCACTAACTTATTTCCTCTAATTACAAAACCTTCTAGAATAACAGTAGACTCAGCAACACTAATAGACAATATATTCACAAATAAAAGAGAAAATAAAATAACGAGTGGTTTACTTATCAACGATATTAGTGACCATCTTCCAGTCTTTGCCATCATACAAACCTTGAAAAATATAGGCAATAATATAAACGTTGAAGAGCCCAAACTGACCCGATATAGAACCGTAGAATCCATCACTGCTTTTAAAGCGGATTTAAAGCATGAAAGCTGGGAAGAATTATATAAACATAGTGATCCAAGTAAAGCGTTTGAAATCCTTCTAGAAAAAATACTTGAACTATATAATAAAACTTGTCCAATTAGAAAACAGAAGCAACAACTTAATACGAAGCCATGGATGACAAAGGGGCTACAAAATGCTTGCAAAAAGAAGAATACTCTATACAAAATATTCATAAAAACTAGAACAAAAGAGGCTGAAAACAGATACAAGAAATATAAAAACAAATTAACAACCATAATTAGGATTAATAAAAAGGAACACTTTGATAAATTATTACAACAGAACAAAAATAATACACAAGGAACATGGAAAATATTGAAAAGCATTATTAATAATAATGAGGGGGAAAAAAAGCATAATAGAGGCTCTGACCAGTGAAAATGGGAATCTTATAAATAATCATGGAGAAATTGCAAATGCACTAAATGATTATTTTGTAAATATTGGGACCAGCCTAGCAAATAAAATAGAAAAACCCAAAGTTAAAATGGACGTTACTGAACATATATCTGCGAACAAAGATACAATGTTTATTAAGGATACTGATGAAAATGAAATAATTTCCACTGTACAAAAATGTAAAGACAAAAGGTCGAAAGATTCTGAAGGAATTGATATGTTATTGATAAAAAGCATTATAGAATGTATTGCAACACCCTTTGCATACATATGCAATCAATCATTTAAAACAGGCATTTTTCCCAGTAAGATGAAAATAGCTAAAGTTATACCTATTTTTAAGTCAGGTGAAAAAAAACTGTCATCCAATTACAGGCCAATCTCTCTGTTATCCCAGTTCTCCAAAATAATTGAAAAAATATTTGTTAGCAGATTGGACTATTTCATTGAAAAATATAAATTACTAAGTGAGCAACAGTATGGTTTTAGACAAAAAAGATCTACAGCAATGGCAGTGATAAACATGGTAGAGGGAATATCTAAAGCAATTGATAATAATAAAAATGCAATAGGAATTTATCTAGATCTCAATAAGGCATTTGATACAATAGAGCATAATATCCTACTAACCAAACTATATAAATATGGCATAAGAGGAACAGCTTATAACTGGTTAAAGAGTTACCTAACAGAAAGGAAACAATACACAGAAATACATAATGTAAAATCAACAACTAAACTAGTGCTCTGTGGAGTTCCACAAGGTTCAGTATTGGGACCCAAGTTATTTACACTTTACATCAATGATATCGTCAAAGTAACCAATAAATTGAATTACATTCTCTTTGCAGATGATACAAATATGTACATTACTGGGAAAGACTTGAGACAGCTTTTAAACACGGTTGGAAAAGAATTGGAAAAACTAAAAACCTGGTTCGATGGTAATAAATTATCATTAAATCTAAGTAAAACTAAGTACACTATATTTGGAAAACAAAAACAAAAGGGTCTTTCTAAATTATTAATAAATGGAGAAGAAATTGAAAGAGTAAATGAAAATAAATTTCTGGGTGTTATAATAGATTCGAAGCTAAGCTGGAAACCGCACATAGAAAATGTTAAAACTAAAATGTCGAAAACTATTGCAGTATTAAATAAAACGAAAGATATTTTAAATAGGAAATCATTACTACTTTTATACCAACCATTAGTACATCCACATATGATGTACTGTTTGGAGGTTTGGGGAAGCACTTATAAAACTCATACAAAACCCATAGTTTTATTACAGAAAAGAGCAATAAGAATAATAACTAACTCTGATTACCACGCACCAACACACCCCCTGTTTGTAAAACTAAACATACTTAGATTTACAGACCTGGTCAAATTACAAAATGCACAAGTACTTTTTAAAGTATATAATAAAATAATTCCAGATTGTGTACAGCGGCTGTTCAAGATCAAAGAGACAAAGTATGAACTAAGAGGGGAGGGACAATTTGTACAACAAAAAGTTGGAACAAATGTCAGGAGTCAGAGTTGTTCAGTAGAAGGAGTAAGAATATGGAATAACATAGACATTGGAATCAGGGCATGTAATACAGTTAAATCATTTTAAAAAATGTATGTCGAAAAAATTAGGACTAATTACTATAATGATTGTATGTGATTCAGTGTATTCAAAGTTGTGGATGAAAATGTTAAGGCTAATATGCACTTAAAAGTATGACTGTATATGGTAATCATTGATTTTCGTAGGATTATTGGTAGTTTTTTTCTTTTTTGACTTATTTTTTCGTTTATTGTTAATATTTTTACTACAATTAACAATTTTCGATTTTATTTTTTAAATATTCTTAATACATTTTTCCCCCATTTCTATTATTTATTTTTCTATTATTTAAAAAAAAAAGGGAAATCTGATCGCGTAATAAGGGTAGGCATAAAAAGCTAGGCTTTAGCCTACACCTTTTGGTTATTCTACTTGTAATTATTGTATTGTGTTTTCTTTTCTTTTTCTATTTTTAAAAATAACCAAATAAACGATGATTGATTGATTGATTGAGCTGACGATGTGAAAGAAATTTTGTAGAAAAAGCTCATTTGTGAATCTGATGGATTTGTGGCTTCCAGCTGTCTGCTGCACGTGCAGCAGTGAGCTGTCCAGAGTCCCACGGCTGATAGGCTTTTACTGGTCTGAGCATCATCACCTAGATGCTTATAGGAGAAGGTGTTTGAGTTGAAAATTGCTGGTTCTCTAAATGCAAAGGCTCTTTCTTTTGAATTTGCTACCAGCTATTTTGTCACAGTCAAACCCAGAATCAAGTCATTTTGAAGTCATAACAACACATTAAGATGTGACTATCCTAGAGTCTTTCTAACTCTTTGTTTTTGTGTTACTGAATGTATTTTTTAAAAAAATGCAGTTTTTAATGAAACAACAGTTGAGGAATTAAAAGAAATATGTCTGAATTTAAACCATTTCATTTTTGTAGAACATCTTGTTCATTCTTTATCCGTTTTTCACATTTTAAAGGTCAGATCTCAGACCCAGGAGGAAACCCTAGGCCTTTCTCACCATAAAGACCCCCCTCAGCTTTGGCTGAGCGATCCCAAGGCATTCACAGGCCAGATAAGTTGTGGCCAAAAGTTGGGATAATTATTTAAATGTTAACTCTCACAAAGTTTACTGCCATCCTTTCAAAGATGGCTGTTAATTGCACAAATTGGTCAGTCTCTCTTTTTCATGAAAATGGACTTAATCCTGAAACAAATTTCCACTGAATCTGTGAAGCAGGCTTCAGGGTGACCAGGATCTCCAACTGTGGAATCTGGGCACCACCTGTGCAGATTTAATCGGTAATGGCAGCAGCAGGAGTGAGTTAATCTGCAGCACAGTGAAGAGGAGACTTTTAGAAGATGCCCTGGGGTCAAGAAGGACGGCAAAGAAGCCATTTCGCTCCCTGATGTTTTGCCAAATGGTTCCACTGCTAGGAATTGAACTGCTGATGACAGGGGTAAAGTCATTTCTCTGATGAATCACTTTTCTGATTATTTGGAGCATCTTGAAAAATGATCACCAGGAGAAGAAAAGGTGAGCACTCCCTTCAGTCCTGTGTCCCTCTACCATTAAAACATCCTAAGACCATTCATGTTTGTGGGGGGTGCTTCTCAGCCAAGTGAGTGGACTCACTCAAGGTTTAGCCTCAGAACAGCCATGAATAAAGAATGGTACCTAAACATCATCCCAGAGGAACTCCTCCAATCATCTAACAGAAGTTTGGTGATGAACAATGTCTTCAGTATGATGGAGCACCGGGCCAGAAGGATAAAGTCAAAACCAAGTGGATCAGGAACCAAACATCAGCATATTGGGTGCAGGACCTGGAAACTCCCCAGACCTTAATTCCATCTTGTGGTCAATTTTCAAGAAACAGGAGGACATTTTAAAACCCTCAAATTCTGACAAACTACAAACATTCATGATGGAGAATAAGCTGCTATCAGTCAGGATCTGGACCAGACGATTATTGACAGCATGTCAGGGTTAACTACAGAGGTGTAGAAAAAGAACAGATAATGTAAATATTGACTATTAGTAATCATTTTAATGTAATCGACAAAAAGCCTTTGAAACTGCGAATGGCTCATTAAATCAGTTATGAGCGTTTTTTTCCCCTGTATGATATTTGAAACTATCTTTAGCTTACCAGCAGTAGCTCTTTGTGTTGTAACTTGCTGTTTGAAGCTACCTTTAGCCTACCAGTGGTTGCTCTTTGTTGTAGTTAAACTGCTTGACGCTACCTTTAGCATACCCTGTGGTAATCTCACCCTAAACCTATCTAAATGTGACTTTGTTAAAGCTACTGTTAAGTACCTAAGAAAGGAAGTAGGACATGGACAAGTGAAGGTCCAACAGGCCAAAGTCCAAGCCATGATGAAGTTTCCGGTTCCTTCAACCCGTAGGGAGCTTCGTAGGTTTTTTGGAATGGTTGGATATTACTGGGGATTCTGTTGAAAATTTTTGATTGTAGTCCATCCATTAACTGACCTGTTATATCCCAAGAAAAATATTCTTGGTCTGGGGAATGTCAGTTGGCTTTGACACGGTGAAAAGATTATTGTGCTCAACTCTTGTTCTTGCAGCTCCTGATTTAACGCGCTCCTTCAAGATAGAAGTTGATGCCAGCGCGGTAGCCGGCGGTGGGGTTCTGCTGCAAGAAGACACTGATGAGACTAAACACACTGTGTGTTACTTCTCCAATAAGTTCAAAAGTCACCAAGCCAAGTACTCCACTATTGAGAAGGAGACCTTAGCTCTCCTTTTGGCCTTACAACATTTCCTTGTTTATGTGGGATCTAGTACGATGCCCACTGTTGTTTACACTGACCACAATCCCTTGACTTTCTTGAACAGAATGTATAATCAAAACCAACAACTCATGAGATGGGCCCTAATTCTTCAAGAGTTCCATCTGGACATCCGCAACAAGAAGAGCTCGGAAAATGTCCTCGCTGACGGATTGTCTCGCAGTTTTACCAGTTTTTATGCCTATCGTAACTTTATGATTAATTCCTACCCATCCCGGTTACCCTTGTAGGAAGAAGGGCTATACTCTCTTTAGAGTCTAGCCGTTTGTTGATTTTAGTAGTGCTGTGGCATGGAGGCCAGTGTTGTCTGTTCCAGCAGACTTCTCGGACATTCCATAGGATTCTCCATCGGTTTTTCTTGTTTTAACACAGTATTACGATGTTTCATACTGTGTTAAAACAAGAAAAACCAATGGAGATAGAAAATAAACACAGGAAGAACATAACAAGAAATTCCATAGGATTGTGGGGCGAGCTTCCATCATGGGCCACCCCCACTTCCTGATGGACTTATGTTTAATCTACTCACCTTCAAGTCCGCATGAAGACCAGGGAAGAGTTAGGGAAGATGAACCATAGGTAGTTAACAGGAACCCAGAGGGATGTGGGTATGTTTGACAGAAAATGAAAAAAATGACGACTGGTGATCTTTATGTTTTATTATGGTTTGAGAAAAACAAAAGGGATGCACTTGTGAGTTGTGGTTGTGTTATGGGATAACTTTCTTTTTGTTTTCCTCTTAAGGGTGGGAGTGTTACGACCACCAGCCTTTGGGGCTGTCAATCGCCAGTCAAACACTGTGTCCAGACCTGAGACGACTCCACTCCCTGAGGTGTTGGGATTTCAGCACCTCCTTATCCTTATGTGCTGGAATTGCTGACTGTTTGGAATGTTCAAACACTGCTTCTCTGCTCAAGGATCATCATGTTTTTATTCATGCGAACAAGTAGATAGCAGCGACATTCATAAATTGCTAGGGCGGGGCTCATTTGGCCCCACTCCTGCATGAGGCCAGGGAGCTGCTGTGCTGGGCTGGGCTCATGTAAACCCTTCTGTCGATCAGGGTGACCTATGTTCCGGGTGTCCTGAATGTGGGGACTGACATGGTGCCCAGGGGAGGTCCACATCACTCAGATTGGCATTTCCACCCAGATCTAATTGCTCAGTTCTGAAACAGGTTCGTGGGAACCGCCGTGGACCTGTACACCATTTGTGAGAATGCACAGTGTCAATTGCGTTTTTCCATGAGAACGCAAGACGGGCCTCCACTGGGAATGGACGCTTTTGTCCACTGACCGTGGCCCAGGCTGCTCCTTTATGCATTCTCTCTGGTACAGCTGATTCCGCGGCTCCTGGATTAGGTTCAGGTGGAACAGCTCTCAGTAATGATGGCTTCCAGGTGCAGCTCTGCGCTGTGGTTCACAGATCTACAACTGCTCGTGGCGGCTCTTTCCATGGCAGCTGCCATGGAGGGAGGATGCTCTCCTCCAAGCTGGGTTGTGCATTCAGACACCCCCCAGCAATAGACCGGCAGCTTTGGGTTTAGCCGCTGAACGATTGTGCTTAGAGGCCTCAGGGCTCTCTCATGACGTAGTACGCACAACTCAGAGTGCCCACGCTTCCTCCACTATAGCATCCTGTTCTGCTAAATGAGCTGCTTTTCAGTGCTGATGCCCAGTCTAGTTTCTGTTAGCAGCTAATGCAGGAAATAGTGTAAGAAGACCACTTTCACATTTAATCTGCATGTTAAACTCAGTGTGACTGATCATATAAAAAACAAAACATGTAGTTTACATTTCTTTGGGAACCCTTTGAACGTTTAATTTTTTGTCTCCATTGGTTTTTCTTGCTTTAAACACAGTATAACGATGTTTCTTCACCTTAATTTACTGACGGTTTTGGCGACTCACTGCCGCCATCTTCAGAGTCACGCTGGGTTGACGGCGTCACTTCCGCTGTTTATTTGCATATACTGTGTTTAAAGCAAGAAAAACCAATGGAGATAGAAAATAAACACAGGAAGAACATAACAAGAAGCTTTAATCTTTTGATCACAGGTGAGGGTTGGAACATAGTCAAACCAGAAAATAAAGATCTTTTGCTTCCATCTCTGCTCCTTCTTTACCACTACAGAATGGAACCACACCTTCCATACATCAGCTTTATTTATTACTTAATCAGACTTAGGCTTCTGGGAATTTCAGAATCTTTTTGTCTGTTAGTAAATTCAAACTGAAGACATTGTGTTTCTTTCACCTGTCTGAAAACACCACATTCTAACTTCAGCCCGTCTTTCAAATAAACAGTGAGTCATACTGGAGACATTTAAACCTTTTCCTTCTGAAACTATCTTTGGCTCCTTCCTAGACCTTGAGTCAGCATGCCCTTTCTCTCCATTCAGCCTCTACCTCTATTCAGGTGAATGGATGGAGGTGCTGTGGAATAAAATGAGAGCAACAGGTAAAAGAAACTAAAGAGAGCCATTGCAAAAAGAAGCAGTGGTTTATAAAGGATGATCTCTAACGGGCGTGAATCATCCGTGCTGTCTCCATCAGGCCCACGCAGCCAGCTCTAGAGATGTATAAATAGTTATTATCATTTGAAAATGGGTTTTTCAAAATGAGAGAGAGAGAGAGAGAGACGAGGCAAGCAAACATCACATCCCACCCACACAGACAGACCTGCTATCACTTACTGTAACTGCTCGAGATTCTTTTTCACTCCTTTTATCAGGGCTTTGTTTACACTTTCTGCATAATGTTGATTGTGTCCAACATATGATTAGTTCTCATCTTACCACTATGCAAGACATACATCAGATAATAAATCAGATTTAGTAAAGGACAGACTGGAAACAGTTAAACTACACAGCAGCAACTGGAATGCACAGATTTTACCTTTTGGCCTCAGCACTGATTGTGCAGCTTGTTACCTTTAATAACGCATCTTTTTCCAGATTAGCAGAGGGGAGCCTAAGGCAAGCTATGTTAAAGGACCAATACGTAAGAATTTTACAATCTAATGTCTTAATCATGTTGGAAGGAAGGTTACATTGAGACAGATTTCCTTCTCAGCTGGATGGGGGGGGGGTTGTCAGTTTATCTGCTTTAAAAAGAATAAAAAATCAAAGAGGGACAAAGTCACTATTTAAAGTCTGTGAGGTTGCAGAGTTTGCGCCGCGCTAAGGCTGCAGCGCTGGCATTGGCAATTCGACATCGGCAGGCAAAACTCTCCAGAGTTTTTTTTAAAGAACCAAAGCCAGTAAGCAAGAGTCACCCAAAAGTTGTTTCCTGTACCCCAGCAACAGCATTTGTTTTACTCTAATATTGAGTGAAGCAGGCTAGAGGCTAATGTTGAGCTAACAATGCTAATGTTGAATTAGAAGCAAATAGTCGGCTCTAAAAATATCTCAAGCTACTTTTTCAATGACCAACAACTCAATATTACAGTGAAATGTGTGTGTGAAGTGAATAATGAGTCAATCATGATGTTTTACGTCCTTTAAAGAGTCGTTAAGAACTATAACAAGCTAACAGCAAGATGACAAACAACCACACTTCCTCTGATGCCAGAGACATACTATCATAAGTGTAGTAAGTGCTCTCTACCGTATTGTCTTGACTTGTCATCTACATTATCTGGTGCTGATCCGTAACTGGCAACAGCCATGAAACTCTCAGAATGGCAGTGAGAAAGTGAAGTCTTGTTTATAAAAATGGGCTGAAGAATGCAATTTGACCACAGGATGTAATTCTTACTTCATTCTTACAGATTACACCTACAGCATACGCATGGCTGATCCATGTTTTGATTCTTACTAGTTCAGTTGACATTTCAGAGTCCTGCAATAATTTTCATCCTCGGTCAAATGATGTTATTTCTGTATTGGGGGTTTCTTACTTACTTTTTAGAATTGGAGATATCTTAAATTCAAATTTTTGGAATGTTATTATGGAAGTTTTTAGTTCCAGTGCTTACTAATAATAAATTATTTTTTTAGGAGAAATTCTGTTAGGGATTACTAAAATAGTTATAAAAGATTGGAGTCTGGTTTGATTAAACACTAAAGGGAGGTAATATATGTTTTATGACTTTTAATGTATTTTCTTGCCATTTTAAGTCTCTAACTTGCAACGTTTCAGTGAGACAATGGGTTACAGATGTGGAACACTGAAAAACCATTTTTAATTATTATTTCTGATTATAGTCGGTCGCTCTGAGTTTTTCATGCACTTATCTCCTGCATTAGCTTCTGATAGAAAATAGACGGTGAAGCTTGGATTAGAAAATCCTGACAGATCTACGTCACACTGTCACTTAACATTCATGGACTCACCAATTCTGTTGTTTCGTAGCTTAGTTTAATTCTGACCAGAAATAGGTGCATTACCAACTCCAGGTCTGGGGAGAAGTCCTACCTCAATTAGAGAATCTCAAGTATCTCAGTGCCTTGGGTTCCCACTATAGAGGCAGCTGGGGTGAGGACAGATTAGGATTACCTGCTAGGGATGCCACCCCTGTGACCCAGACCTGGATAAGCAGTTGACAATGAGATATGATGGCCTGTATTTGTTTGATCCTTTCATGTCTCAGGTTTTATGGATGTCAGAGTATCAGTATTTGTATGATGCAGGGATCTTCAGACATTCCCCCTGAATCAGCCTGCAATAATATCCCAGCCTGATTCCTCCTCCTTTTTTTCCTGCCAGATTGGGTGTCGTGTTTCCCATAATCAGTGTCCACCCACATTGGGTTTCTGGCACTCTGAGAAACAGGAAGTGAAAGTGGGTGATTAAGGCAGATCCAGGCCTGGCTGTGTACTGTATTCAGCCCAGATATAAGTAATAATGCAGAGACAACAGTGATACAGAACTGGGGGGGCTAAGACGGGTGAAAGTGGGAGGAAATAGCACTTCATCACTTTAACATGCCAGCTCACTTCAAAAACTATTTGGGGATAAACACAAAAACTTCACAGGATCATTGACATTTCCCAAATTAGATTCCTGACACTGCTGTTTCTCTCACAGTTTAGGCTAATTACATCATGTGTCTGAGAGTTTGATGTACTACTTTAAAGTCCTGATCAGTTTTGATATTTTATCCACATCTTAAACAGAGCACATCTTGGAGAATGTTGAAAATCTATTTATCAGCTAAAATGAGCTTTTGTGTCATCTTAGCCCTTGTTATTCTCTCTTATTTCAATGTTGGGATTTGAACCTGCAACCTTCCTGCTGCAAGGCAACAGTGCTATTAACTGTGTGAGCATGCAACCAAAAACCTTTATTTCCTAAATTAATTTTTTATATAATTTTTTTTGTGTGAACAGCATTACTCCAAAAATGCTTCGGTTTGAATTGTACGATATTTTGATGTGCACTATGGAAACATCGGTGAAACAGGAGTTGATTTATCCAAAGGGGTTCAAATGAAGGCAACTGGACTTCTTTGATTTCTTGAAGACATTTCGCTTCTCATCCGAGGAGCTTTGTCAATTCTGACTGGAATATGGGAGGGTCAGTATCCCAGTTTGAATTGACAAAGCTCCTCAGATGAGAAGCAAAACGTCTACAAATAACACAAGCCTGAAGGAGTTCTACTGTGTGGTGGAGCTGCTAATGCTAATGGTTAGTTTCTACTAGCAGAGAGGTTCTCTGCTGTTTCCTACACGCTAAAACAACAACAGCCTTCCTCGTCACGAGTCAAGATGGGTGAGTCCATAAATGTTAATTTTCAGCGTGACATAGATCTGTCAGGCTTTTTCTGACCCGAGCATTTTCCCATCTATTTTCTATCAGTGGCTAATGCAGCAAATAGGAGTAGAAGGCTTGTTTCCATCTGGTGTTGCATTAACTTGTCACAAGATCTTGCATTGATGATGGTAGAGTCTGACCGCTGCACAAAGCCTTCTCCAGCACATCCCAAAGATTCTCAATGGGGTTAAGGTCTGGCATGATGGGTGCATCACTTCATCTGCCTCTCTTCTTACCCTGATGCACCCATCACTCTGGAACAGGGTCCATCTGGACTCATCACACCAGTTTTTAATAATGCGTTGGACAGTTCTGAACCCAGTTTTAGTCGTTTCTGCAATCTCCTTAGATGTTTTCTCTGCTTGATGCATGCCAATGATGTGACCCTTCTCACACAGACTAACATCTTTTCCACCACCACCAGATGCCGTAATTATCCAATAGGAGGCTCCTACCTGTTTGCTTAGTTAAATCCAGGTGGAGACTTTTTTTTTGTTGTGCAGTGTCTATTCTGTTATATATAACCAGGAGAAATGTAGGACATTTTTGGGTTTCTATTTTTTTCATTAACATATAACACACAACAGTTTCTTTGTGGTCTGATCTGGTTAAATATGTCACCTTTAGGAGCTCATGGGGTTATGAAGGTGAAAATCACGGTAAAGATGAATGTTTGAGTGTGCATGAGTCACCTAGCTCTCAGACTTGGCTTTTTCATAGAAACATTCAATGAAAATGCTGAATAAAAGCTAATGAAAACATGATTCATGGTCACACTTGTTTTCTATAATAAAGAAGTTTGCAACTCTGGGCTGAAGATTTCTATTGAAATATCATTATGGTACAAGGCCACATATTTTGTGGTGGAGTGGAAAATGCTGAGCAGCATGTTGAACAGAAACATTTTTTAAATGCATACAAATCAGAGCTAGTAAGAAACTTTAGAATATGAAATTTGGGTCAAACCAGTTTGCCAATATTTAACCCCGAGCCCTTTAAGGTGTCATTTTGTTCACACGATTGATGTAAGCTTTTTGCTTATTCATTAACACTTTCCTTCCTGAAAAAGGTCATGGGTCAGGGCTCTTGTTGAAGTGCAAATAACCTTGTTTCTGTCGTTAACCTCTTTCACCACAACAGTACCTGGACTGTGTTTGACTGTCCTTGTTCAGAGATAAAAAGGTAAAAATAGAAATCCCCCTCATTAGTGTCTTTTTAAAAAAAAAACACTGCATTTTTGTTGTCGTTGCTAATAGTGCTTTATAGAAATACAGTACTCATGTTATTCAACCATTAGTCATGAAAAAATTAAAATAAAAAGACAGATAAAGATGAGCAGAACGTGTCCTTGCTCCAAATGAACCCACGCTTACAGCCAGTGAATATAAACAGAAAAATGAATGAATGGTTTTTTTTGTTTTGTTTTTCAGAAAAATATATTTCTTATGATGAACGTCTATGTTTGGTCAATGTTCTCATTCTAGTCGAGGTCAAAGGTCCAATTGTGGCTTGCATCTCTAATTTGCCCATACCATGCATACAGTTTTTTGTCATGAAGCTCAAAATTGAGTTCAGGTGCATCCTGTTTCCACTGATTATCACTGAGAAGTTTCTGCAGCTTAAAGCAGCAATCTGTAAAAGTGATTGTCTTATCATGTAAGCGATATGTCTTTTTTTTTGCTAAGCCCGCCCCCTGCCCCGTAAAATCCGTGCAATATGAAACTGAGCGCCGACCAGAACTAACAAATAGTGTTACCCCGGCTTTCCACAGGACGTGAAAGCGGCGCGTATCGTAATAGCGCCGTTTTTTCCCGCGAACTCATTCCCAACCGGCAGCGATTCTGACACAAAACGGGAGCGAAAGCGTTCCACACAGCTGATCCCGCGAGGTCACAATATCACGGGAGAGTTGCAACACCATGTGTGATTTTACAAGTCCACACAATGACAAGCAAGGAGAAAGTCAGCTGCATGTAGCCAAAAAGGTCTGTGGTTTATTTTCTGTTTTGTTTACATCGGCTACGGGGGTTTCACAGGAAATGACGTACTTCACCTGTCTTTTATCCATCCATCCATCCATCCATTTTCTGCCGCTTATCCGGAGTCGGGTCGCGGGGGCAGCAGCCTAAGGAGGGAAGCCCAGACCTCCCTCTCCCCAGCCACTTGGGCCAGCTCCTCCGGGGGAATCCCAAGGCGTTCCCAGGCCAGCCGAGAGACATAATCTCTCCAGCGTGTCCTGGGTCTTCCTTTGGGTCTCCTCCCGGTTGGACGTGCCTGGAAAACCTCACCAGGGAGGCGTCCAGGAGGCATCCTAATCAGATGCCCGAGCCACCTCAACTGGCTCCTCTCGATGTGGAGGAGCAGCGGGTCTACTCCGAGCCCCTCCCGGATGACCGAGCTTCTCACCCTATCTCTAAGGGAGAGTCCAGACACCCTGCGAAGAAAACTCATTTCGGCCGCTTGTATCCGCGATCTCGTTCTTTCGGTCTTTTATTTTGAAAGTTTCCAGATGTTTCACAGTCCTTCCTTTGTGTTTCACTTCCTGTCTGTCCTGATCTAAACTGCAAAGTTTGACGTGTTTCAGAAGCGTAGTGCGTAAAAAATAGACTCGAGACGTAATGATGGCGTCCCGTCACTTCTGGGACGCGTTCAAACACGCCACACATAGCTGCCGGTGGAAAGGACCCTGTCCACTATAACGGCGGCTAATTGCCGCGTAGCACGTTTCGCGGCCGTTTTGAGACGCTTTCACTTGCGGTGGAAAGCAGGAGTTAGACTACCGCTTACGTGCTTCAAATTTAAGGAAGTACCTCGGCTGATGCAGCATTGATGAACTATTCACGGACAAGTAAGTCTTTAAAGGTGTCCTAGAATGCAATTAATCAACAATCTAAAACAGAGCTTTGAGCCTCCAAAAAGCATAAGAACATTTTTTTTTTGGCTTTCATCTGTCCCAGGAGCCCTGATACAGGCCATTCTAAACCTCCTTACTCAGGCCTTCAGTGAAAAGAGCTGTTGACCCCTCCCACTCGGCCAGGACATGCTGATTGGTTGGTTTCCCCAGAAGGCCTCAGACACATGCAGGTTTGAGGAGGCGGGGCTTCCCCTTATGACGTGTTAAGGAAGGTTTTCTCAGAACAGGAGGTTTTCTCTCGCCTTTTTCAACTTTCTAATTTACATAAAAAGTAGGTCACACACGGCTTTGACTTTTTGGCATGCTGCTGTTGACCACCCAAGCTGTCTTATTCAACATCAACAAGGAAAATGTTGGTTTACATTCTAGGTCCCCTTTAAAATATAAATATATGAAAACACAACATGACATGAGAATAATACTTGTAAAACAACGTGTTTTAGCTCTGTTTGTTGGCTACAGAAGCACATTCATAAACAAGAAACGTGCAGTCGCCATCTTAAATTATCGAGTTGACCCAACTATTGGTGTGATACGCTTGTCAGCCACTAGATGGTGCCATCAGATAAAAGAAATACTCTGGAGAGCTACTTTAATTAGAGTCCACCTGTGGTAAATTCAGTTGTCTGGACATGATTTGGAAAGACACACACCTGTTTATAAAGCACTACAGTTGTGCTGTCAGAGCTCAAAGGATGAAGTCCAAGAAACCATCTCTAGACCTCTGAGACTAGATCTTCAGGCAAAAATGTGGGGAAGGTTACAAAAAAATTCTGCTGCTTTAAAGGTCCCAGTGAGCCCAGTGGCCTCCATCATCTGTAAGTAGAAGAAGCTCCAAACCACCAGGACTCCTTGTGCTGGTCGGCCATATAAACTGAACGATTGTGGGAGAAGGGCTTTAGTCAGGAAGGTGATCATGGACCTGATGGTCACCCTGTCAGAGCTCCAGCATTCCTCTGTGGAGAGAAGAGAACCTTCCAGAAGGACAACCATGGTCCCTTGCGCCCCTCAATTGGCTGGAAGGAACTTCATCCAAGTCCGCATCGAATGGCGAAGACAATTCATTGCTGCGTGGGAATTTTGAGAAGAAGGCGGAGCAATGGCTCAAGTGCCCTTCCTGAAAATGCATACTTTCAAGTATAATTATTCAAATGTTGAATATTTTATTGTTGTGTACATGATTTCAAGCACATGTGTCTCCATTGGAAAGATTCATTACATGCCTGTTGATAAATATTCACTGATAACAGTGCTGGTGTGTATTTTTGGAACTAACATGGCAGTAATTTAATCACTTGTTTTAATATCATTCAGTACAATTTTACAGACTGAAGAGTCAACAAACAAACGTGAAGATTAAAAGATCATTTTTCCCCTTCCAGTCAGGAAAAAAACATTTGGAATATTTATGGAAAATCAAATCTTCAATATTAGAATCAAATGTTTATTATTTCCTTTTACCAAAAATGAAAAAAGTTCATTTTAAGACAATTAATGATATTCAGAAGTGGAAAGAGTACAAAAAGTTTCTACTTAAGTCAAAGTACAATTTTCCCTCAAGTACAAATAAAAGTACTTGCCTAAAGTGTTACTCAGGTAAAAGTAAAAATGATCTTAATAAAATGTAATCAAAATAAAAGTTACTTAGGTACTTTTTTGTCAGTGTAAGGATGGCCTCTTGTAAGTAGTGCAAAAAGATCATCAGCTGTAAACCATCATCATCACAATTATAACAAATGAAGGCTGAAATATCTGGTTTTGCATGGAATGAGTCTGTGTCATAGATTAGTTTCACCTTTTAAGTTGAATTACTGAAATAAATGAACTTTTGCACCAGATTGTAACTTTACAAGTTTAGCCTAGATTCCTTCAAAAGGTTCAAAAAGCAACCCTCCTCCTGTAAGAGCAGAGGGAGATGTTTATTTTCTACAAATGGTCTCCGAGGCCTGGTACTTGATGTTGGCAGGTGGCTCAGGAGCTGAGGAGCCTCGTAAATATTTTAGTGTATCTAATGAAATGTCTTCTCGGGCTGCTACCTTTATACTCCTACCACCCAAGGAGAAACATTCAGCATGCAAATGTTGACCTTCTCACATTTTTTAAATTTAATTATTGATTCTTGAGCCAAAAAAAGGGTCAGAGGTCAGGCTTAGAAGTTAAACAGCATTTGGCTCACTGAAGAACGTCAGCTAACACAATAGACTAAAAAGTTGATGTTCAGTTTTAAATAAGCTCTGCTTACTTGTGACATTTATCTATTTAAAGGCATACTATGCCAGTTTTTATATTTTTAAATCATTTTCTTGAGCCAGTATGTGCTAAAATGACCCTTTACAGGGTTAATGAAATGTCACTAAGACCCCCCACCGCCCTCTGTGGCCAGAATACTGCACTTGCAACTTCAGAATGCCGATCTGGTCCCTGTTGGACTTGGAAAAGTGGAGCTGACATACCTGGCTCTGCAGTCTGCTTCCAGCATGTTTCCAGCATGTTTTAGATCGTGAACACAGCTGATTAGTTTGATTTAGTGATGAACCGCTCCTGTAGACACTAATGAAGGCTGAGGAGACGTTTCAGCTGTTAGATTAAGGTGTTAAAAAGACCAACACACAGCGAGGAGATAAGTTTTCCTTTTGCTATCACTAATGAACACTAGCGGGTGCTAAAAACTAGCCATAACTGCATAGTATCCCTTTAAAATGCTGTTGTGGGTCCATAAGAAAGCTGAAAAGAATCAAATGTTTTCAAACCCTAACAAACTGAAGCAAAAGAAAAGAACAACAGCTCAAGATGGAATTTTTTTCACTAACGTGTTGATAAATTTCTTCATCCATACTGAAATGTGAAGGACGTCAGAACAT
Source organism: Aphyosemion australe (assembly GCA_006937985.1). Classification (NCBI taxonomy): domain Eukaryota; kingdom Metazoa; phylum Chordata; class Actinopteri; order Cyprinodontiformes; family Nothobranchiidae; genus Aphyosemion; species Aphyosemion australe. The sequence continues at coordinate 283,397 of SSNS01000055.1, forward strand.
CAAGTGAAGAAGCTCTAACCTCTGCAAAAGCTACATTCATCACACACACTACTGGAGCTGAATCTACATCAGCCAGACTCACTGGCTCCGATGTTTTAACAGATGAATCTGTGCAAATTCTGACCTATCACTTTTCTTATGTTGGGGTGAAGTCTGACGCCAGGTCTCAACACAGAACCAGCCGGGCCTACGAGTCTCCAGCTCACACTTAGGTGAAAGGTAAGAAGAGGAAACTCCTGAAATAAATCTTCTCTTTGTGTCGACAGATTGCCTCTTCCGCCGGAATCCGGACATGTTAAACCCCGGAGAAAAGAGGGAATTAAGCCGTGTCAAGAGTCGCTTACGCACTGAACAGCGCCCCCTTTTTTTGACTAACATTTAGCAAACCACTCCAATGATATGCTGACGGAAACAGGTTTCTGGTAACATCAGTTCATTAAAAACAGCCAATCTCAGAAGAATTAAGGGTAACAATTGTCCTGAATTTCTATTTCCCCCACACTAACCAATCCAGAGTAATGCTTTAGAACGTTTTAAACACTTTGAGGTAAAAGTGGGTCAAACTGGACATTTTAATTCATGTCAGAAGTATCTGCAACACCAGTTTATGTGTTCTTTATCTGGTTAATAAAAAACTGAAAATCCTGAGTCAGACACTGCAGCAGGCACGCAGAGGACACATGACAGCATCATAAATATGTAGTAAAAGGGAAGTAAGGAGGTTGAGCCATCTGCTTCACCAGGAAGGAGCAGCTCTGTCTGGAAAACTCATGTTGTCTTTGAGCATGTGAAGCTGAACTCTACACACACACACACACACACACACACACACACACACACACACACACACACACACACACACACACACACACACACACACACACACACAGACACACACACACACACACCACATTATTTGGTGACACTGTGAGAGGAAAATTGCAAAGACAGAAAACTACTGTCATGACAACGGCAATAAACCTTAATCCACATCAGGTTAGGTGTGTGTGTGTGTGTGTGCGCGCGTGTGTATGTGTGTGTGTGTGTGTGCGTGTGTGTGTACTTGCTCATTCTTGCACTTGTAATTACATTGAGGGCCAGTTGCTGCATCACTTCCTTCCTTCTCTGTTAATGGAGACCAACACTAATGACTAACATTTGTTCACTAAATTACACACTGTCACACACACACACACACACACACACACACACACACACACACACACACACACACACACACACACACAATGAAGACACACAGGGTATAATTAAACCTGCAGAGCCTACTCTAACTTTTGAAACTAAACTTAACTAGATGCCTTTAAAAGTTTCTGAGTAACATGGAGGTCAGACTGAAACATCCCAAAGAAAGGCACAAGCAGATCACATACAACCGATTTCCACCAACCTATCTTTAACTCTTTTACACAAAACATCCAAAGTGGTTTTAAGATGTACAGCTGAGCTCTGATCATTCTGACACAAATGTTGTTGTTGGTGGAGAATCTTCCTGATCCAGGTCATGGTTACCCTAAATCTGCCCTCTCACAGTTGCACCCCACCATTCTACATCTGCAGTGATGCTTGGAACTTATGAGATGAAACTGTACTTTTATCACTCCAGAATCAATATGAACCCACATTTTTCTGGGAACAATCCAGCCAGTTTAAAACACACCTGGACACCAGTTATACCTAATTATCCATTGATCAGTCAGTCACATGGAGAAAATCTGGATAGAGATGGCTGCTTTAAAAGCAGAGAAGAGCTGCTGTATGAGCCTGAAGTCTTTTGAGAGCCAGTCCATCGCTAACAACAAGTGTTTTAGAAGGATCATCAAAGATGTTGCTTGTGTGCAGTTAGCTGGTGAGTCATAGATACGGGTGGATGACTGATTGTGTTGTGAAGCGCCTTGGGGGGTTGTAGAACCCTAAGAAGGCGCTATACAAATACAGGTCATTTACATACATACAGTACATTCTAATTTATTTAAAACTGGAAAGGTAAAATATTGGTACATATTACCATAATGACTAAGGATAATCTTATCAGATATTCCTGTCGTGTGTGGTGTGCTAAGAGTGCTCTAAAGGATGCCGGGGCCACTCTGACCATTAATCTGGGATATACAACATGTTTGATTGTCTTGCTCTGATATGAGGACAAACCAGCTTACTGCCTGTTGAACGTAACATCAGAAAGCCAGGTGTCAGAAAAACACTCCTCCACTATGTTCTTTTACTCCAATCTCATTTGACCTCAAGAGGTTTAGCAAGAAGTCCTGTCTGACTGGAGAATATTCGCTTGTGAAATGAATTTGATGTTTTTCTGTGTTGCTGCACACCACTGGAACAAAATTGTTGTATTTGAGAATTTTTATTTGCCACATGTGGGGTCTTTCATGTTTTAAATCTTGCTGTCTGAACAAGGCCTAAAAATACAGAAATAGTCTAAAAGTGATGCATATATTATGTTGTAGTCTGGTTTTTTTATTTCAAAGATGTCATTTGAATATTCTCTTTTAAAAATCAGACCTAGCATTAGTAAATTATCACCCAAACAATTATTGAAAAAAATAAACAGCAACACCCCTAATCTAAAGGTTTCCCGATGACAAGAAATGCTGATTTATTAACTTTTACAGTTTATTAAAGGATAATATGGCTTTCAGGGTCACACACTTCAGTTGTTGCTCACAGATTTTTGGAGAACACACACACACACACGCACGCACGCACACACACACACACACGCACGCACGCACACACACACACGATGCAGAAACAAAACCACCAACTTCATGAAGATGTTAAGTGATCTGCTTCCTTTCAGCTTTACTCTCCTGGTCCTCAACACTCACACACAGGAATGCAGACGGTGCTCGCATAATTGATCGCCACCAGCCTGGCCCTGACCCCCCCCCCCCCCCCCCCCCCCCCCCCCCCCCCCCCCCGCCCTGTTTTACAATGCAGAAGGAGTGTTAAATTGCCTTGACCCTACATTCAACTCAGCCAAATTGATCCCGAGGAGTGAGATGGATAGGATGGCGGGCGGGCCGACAGACTGACAGGCCAGCAGAGTTCAGTTTACATGGTGGTTTCCTTCAGGTCAAGGTAAAGTAGCTGGTTAGCGGGCTGAGTATCAGCCTCGCTGGCCTTCTGTCACCATCTTTGTTCAATAATGGAGGAAATAAAAGACTGAAAAGTGAATTTGTGTTTGAAGTTCTGCCAATTTCTCTTTGTTCTGTAATCACACTCCACCCATGATGGATTTCCTTCCAGAAACACACAAAATATGTTCATGCAGGGTTTTCCTCCTGCAAAGGAAACCAGCTGAGACTGATTCCTATCACATAATAAAGATTTAGGACCTGGGTTTTCTTTTCCATCTAAAGAAAAACTTCAAATTCTTCAGTGTTCAATGTTCAAATATTATTTTGAACTATCCTCGTCTTGATGATTAATATCTACATCAATGTAATTAAGGATCTGTGTTAAAAATGCAGGTAATGCTATGAAAAAAAGAAAAACCTTTGCAACAGAAGTTATTCTTTCATTCCAGGCACTGGCCCAGTGGAAATGATGATATTGATTTTACAAAATATCTGAATCACAGTTACAGTGTGACACTTAAAGCAAAGTTCAAGTAAAGTTCCCTGTTTTTCATGCACAGCTGTGGGACTTGTTTCATACTTTTATGTTTTTCTAAGGAAGCAGAGGAGAGCGTGGCAGCAAAGACACCCGAGTAACACCTGTTAAAGTAATATACAACTACACCCACAGCTTCCCAGAAACGCTAAAATATAATTCCAAGTTTTTCTCCTTTTTTTCTCCCCACTGTGGTCCTCCTCTACCCTTTCCTGCCCTGTTCATCCGTCAGGCTGAATAATAGAGTGTTGAGAGCAACAGCTGCTCTCCAACTGCCCCAGGACGGGGGCATTGAGGGGACGAAACCGACAAAGAAGAGGCAACAAAAGACAGAAAAAAGAAATTGAGAATATATTTTTTCCCAGTGAAGTATAGGATTTTATGAAGTGTAGTTGTATCCATGGATTATTACAGTTTTAATACACTAGTTTAGAATTATGAGAGCAGGAAGCTACCTTAAAAATGTGATATATATGTTTTTACAGGTATCAAAGTATCAAAGTTTTATTTTTAAATATGTAGATTACAGTGCTACTTGGATATGGGGCACCAAGATATACTTTTAAAATGCCATATTATTTTTCCATTACAGTACAGGAGGTGTGAAAATGTATCACATGTATTTATTTGTAGAACATTTATGAAGGGAATTATTTCATTCATTCATATATTATTTTATTAGAGACTGTTCACATTAATGAACCTCTATTCAAGCATCAATGGATGTAAATATGCTGGATTATAGCACAAATGCTAATTTACATCTGCATGCCTAGGTGGGTCACAGACAAACATTATAGGACAGAGCAGAGCAGTAGAAACACATCACAAACATACAGATTACATTTCATACACTAGTAACAGTTCAAAGGTTAATGGTTACATTACTGATTTGCTTTTGAAGGCTTGTAATGTGATTACAACAATATATCTTAGGATTTAAACATTAATGTGAATATGTTTTAAAAAATAAATGCTTAGAGTAAAATCTAAAAATATAAAGTTACATCTAAATATAAACTGGTGATTTAAAACACAATTTAGTCAACATGTAAATTCAGACTTTAATTAAATAGAAGTAACTAACCAAAATAAGAGCCAGGTGTAGAGATCCCATAAGGGCTCAGAGCCCCTTTGATGGTAAGATTGTGAGTCTGTTCATCTGTTCGGGTTCCTGTCCAGGTTCTCCCTGAGCATCGGAGCCCAGGCTGAATGTTCATACAACTGCACCATCAAAGGCATGATATAGCTCTTTTAATACATACTATTCAACTTTTTCATATTTTTAAATAATTTTCTTGAGACAGTGTGTGCTAAAATGACCCTTTACAGGGTTAATAAAATGTCACTCAGACCCCCACTGTTGGGGGACTGCAGCGCCATGCATGTAAGTCCAGCAGGGAGCGGCCCGCCACTCTGAAGTTGCAAATGCGGTATTTTGGCCACAGAGGGCGGTGGGGGTCTGAGTGACATTTCATTAACCCTGTAAAGGGTGATTTTAGCACATACTGGCTCAAGAAAATGATTTAAAAATATGGAACAGTTGCATGGTATGGCTTTAATTCAGAGTTGTAAGTGGGTAGCTGCATTTTGAAGGTCTCTTATGGCACTTACACACTAGCACCGGGTCGGCTCCGATCGGTCGGCCTCAGTCGGCTCCGGCCCCGCCAGGTTGTTTACACACGTCGTCCAGGACACCCTTTGGAATGCGGACGTGATAGGCGGTCTCAGAAATGCGCGCGAAAAATTGGCGCGAATATATCAGTGATGTGGGCGGGTCAAAGGAGCGCAGAGAAGTTTGTGCAGTGTCTTCCTTATTAGAAAAGGCTGTGTGTGTGTGTGTGTGTGTGTGTGTGTGTGTGTGTGTGTGTGTGTGTGTGTGTGTGTGTGTGTGCGCGCGCTGCGCTCCTCACAGCCGACGGGAAGAGAGAAACGGCTGGGTGGGTCAGAGGAGCGCGGAGAAGTCTGCGGTCTCTTCCTTATTAAACAAAAGGCTGTGTGGCAACACTGTGTCAGTGTGTGCGCGCGCTGTGCTCATCACAGCAGACGGAAACAGATAAAACAGCTTCAGTCAGAGGCTTGTTAACTCCTCCGCATTCAGAGTGATAATGAAGCGCGCATGGGGGAAGCCCCTGCTGGCGATTCTATCCGCTAATCGGAGGTTCCCCCTAAAGATAGGCGTGAGTTTGAGCCAACCAATGAGTAGGCAGTGGGTGTGTTGGCCCGGTTTCGACAAAAAGCAGACCTCCTTCGGATGAGGGCCGAAAACACGTACGGTTCAGCTCCGGAAATCCCCGGGCCACCCGGATGTGAAAGGAACTTACCCAATCCCGCCCGTTCCGAGCCGGTGCTAGTGTGTAAGCGCCAATAGTGACCCGCTAGATTACTTTTTCTCCATTTATGTTCAGCTTTCCCGCATTCTCATTTCTGATCTGTGACTGATTTAGTGAACCTCCATGGAGATTTCTGTTTGCCAGAGATAAATTTGACCTTTTTGGGTGCAATGGCTTCTTGAGTTTTGCTGTTTAAATGATTTAGAAGTGAATCAACACAGTTGGTTGTTAGTCTTGTTGACATATTCTATACAAGTTCTATAAAAACCAAAGCAGTGTGATCACTCAGATACCTTTTTTGAGAACAACTGAAGTGTGATGGGTAGCAAGTGAAACTGATATATCAAAGAGAACACTGAAATGGTCAGACAGACCCACATCCCTAACAACAGTGTCTGAGACATCAACATCTTTGGTTAAGATTAAGTGTAGGGTGTGATCTTGAGTATGTGTTGGACTACGTACATGGTGTTGAATATCAAATAATTCAAGTACTCCAGAGAATTGTACTGCATAATTGACCTTTCACCGAGCTCCGCCCCCCTTAGTTACTGTTGCTAAGTCCGACAAACAAGTGGGTCAAACACTGACCAGCTCGGCAGATTGCCGCAATGGAAAGAAGTAGACAGATGCGTTTCAGCTACATTTTTTGGAGCAATTCCTCCGCAATATCATCCAGATCGAGGCAACAAGGGTTACAGTATGCAGTGGAGGGATATATTCAAAATATAAAAGTACGTGTTGGCTCCGCTGAGCGAAGCGTAGCGGAGACCAAGGAGTTGGGAGTTTGGAAGGAGGCGGCGTCCAGGGACGCGTGAATCTGAGGAGCGGTGGCGGGGATGCGGTGTGACCAAGAGGAGTCAAGTGGTGTGGCTGTGGAGTTAGGCTGGTTGGTTCATGAGTAAGGTTTACTCGGGGACTGGTACACGGAACATGGACCAGGAGGAACTCATGCATGAAGAACACACAATGACTGAGCGAGTGAGAGGTGAGGTAGCCCTTTGGATAGTCTGGGAGGCGGAGCTCTGCCCAGCCGCGGGCGGAGCACTCATGCTTGGCTGTTGCTGGTTGAGCTTGATGAGGAGGTTCTGACAATACACAATGAAGGAGACACGAATACTCTAATGCTTAGCTTCACCATCTTGTTTGAAGTTGTCGGACAGTAACAGTTGCTATGATGTGTGATTGGACAATAACCGTTTTGGGGGCGGGGCCCTGCGAAAGGCTAATTTTCATTAGCATCATCAATGTGAATATTAAAGTCACCCGTTATGAGAAGATGTGCAAAGTCTGTTGTGATAACAGAGAGAAGCTCAGTGAAGTTATCAAGGAAATTAGTGCAAGAGTCAAACACTAGCTGTTTACATAGGAATGAATCTTATAGCAATCTTATAAAGATAGCAGCTACACCACCACCTCTCCTGTCAGATCTAACCACGTTTAGAGATGTGAAACGTGGTGGTGTCCATTCTATATGAAAACTGGTGCACAGCTACTATCATTTAACCCAATTTTAGATAAGAGCATAAAATCAAGATCATGAGCAGAGATAAGATCATTTACTAAAACTGACATGTTGCTAAGAGATCTAACATTTCATAAAGATACCTTCATAGAAATGATGGGAGGACACTGCGCTGAATGGGCCTGACATAGAAGTGTTATAAGGTTTCTTGGATTATGTGAGTGAACAGGCACTTTCCTTCTTGTAGATATTATCACAGGGATAGGGAAAACTAACAAATATTCATGAGTGACATATTCTCTGAAATCTGGACCCAACACATATCAGATAGAGGAAATTGAGAACTGTTCAATGGTGCTTGGGGGAATGGGGGGACAAGGAGATAGTGGACCAGGGAGGGGGCGAGGGGCAAATTGTGGGGGGTATGGAGGTGGATCAGGGGAGTCCGTTGAGCTATCTGAGCCTACCGAGAGGAAGGTTTGTTTCTGGCTAAAAGCAGTGAACATGGATTCTGTAATAAAGTACCTGTTCATGGCAAAAAGAGACTTTGTAATTAATTTAAATTCATCTGATCACTTTACATGACATCCTGGGATTTATGTAAACTGCCATCATACAAACTGAGTCAGCAAACATTTGTGAAAACTCATTTTCTACAGAACATTTCACCTCAATTGTACATGTTATGTGTGTCATGATTAAAGTTCCAGCCTGTTTTCATGTCTCTCTGCACTCACCTAATCACCCAACCATGCTCACATGGGACAACTTGATTGTTTCCACCTGGGTTCCCTACTTTTTAATTGCTGCAGCCACAGCTCCAGTGTGAGACCATGGCCTAGTTTACTCAAGCTGAATCGAAATCATGTCTAGCCTTGTTGAGTCATTTGAGTTAAGGCAATTTTGCTTTGTTAATTTGATTCAAGTCAATCAAGCTATGCCAAGTCAAGTCAAATATCCTGTTTAATCAAGTCAATTAGGTCAAGTAGCCTGTGTTGCATCAAGTCCTTCAAGCAAACTAATGATGAAATCAGGAAACTTCACAGAAGACCTGTTTGTCCCAGCTGAGCAGTTTGTATGGATCACATGCATTCATCACACCCAAGAGTCTGAATGCATGGAAAGACCCCAGCCCTAACAATGTATCTCCTTCCACTCTAAAGCACTGTGCTGATGAGCTGGCCCCAGTGTTTATGGGCATTTTCAACTCCTCTTTAGAGTAATCTCATGTGATAAATGATAAATGACCCGCATTTGTATAGCACCTTTCAGAGTCAGAGAACTCTAAAGCGCTTTACACTACACTACAGAATTTATCCATTCACACACACATTCACATGCTGATGGTGATAAGCTACAGTGTAGCCACAGCTGCCCTGGGGTGCACTGACAGAGGCAAGGCTTCCGAGCACAGGCACCATTAGTCCATCCGACCACCACCAGCAGACAGCATGGGTTAAGTGTCTTGCCCAAGGACACAGCAGCAGCTATCTCTGCCGGGAGCCGGGATCTCCCTCCACCTGCTCCAATGTGGTGTTGATGCGTATTGCTAGAGTGCATTTTGCGGTGTGGGGGGGCAGCACAGACATTGTGCTGATTACTACAACCCTCTCTAACTCCTGAGCTACTGCCTGCCTGCTTCAAGATCTCCACCATAGTCCCTGTCCCCAAAAAGCCAAGGATCACTGGACTCAATGACTACAGACCTGTGGCCCTGACATGAAGTCATTTGAGTGCTTGGTTCTCCCTGATCTCAAGACCCTCACAGCCCCCCTTCTGGACCCCCTGCAGTTTGCCTACAGCGCCAACAGGTCTGTAGATGACACCATCAACATGGCTCTACACTTCATCCTGCAGCATCTGGACACCATTTGTACCTAAGCCAAGATCCTGTTCGTAGACTTCAGCTCTGCTTTCAATACTATCCTCCCAGACCTCCTCCAAGACACTTCCATTAACAACATTTCATGCAAATGCACACTCAGGGCCTTGGGAGTGAGCACACTCGATGGCACGTGGAGGGGGGAATCACTTAGCCTGGCCTCAGGTGCCGGTGCCCACTTCCAATTTTAAGCTGCACCTGGGGGGTTGTGTGCTGACACCAGCTGGTGTAGACCAGACAATGTCTGTGCTACCCCCCCCCCCCACCCCCACCCCCACCCACCGCAAAATGCACTCTAGCAATACGCATCAACACATTGGAGCAGGTGGAGGGAGACTAGGGGTCTGCTCACACGTCTTTTCTCAGTTCGCTGCCCAGGGTACAAAACATGCAAAAACATTTTTAAACAGCATTTAACCACTGTGAAGCACCTTCTCCAGGTCAGGGATGAGGTCCTGCCCCAAGTGGAGGAGTTTAAGTATGTTGGGGTCTTGTTCACGAGTGAGGGAAGGATGGATCGTGAGATCGATAGGCGGATTGGTGCTGTGTCTGCAGTAATGCAGACGTCGTACCGGTCTGTCGTGGTGAAGAAAGAGCTGAGCCGAAAGGCGAAGTTCTTGATTTACCGGTCGATCTACGTTCCTACCCTCACCTATGGTCACGAGCTTTGGGTAGTGACCGAAAGAACAAGATCACAGATACAAGCGGCTGAAATTAGTTTTCTTCGCAGGGTGGCTGGACTCCCCGCGACCCAACTCCGGATAAGCGGAAGAAGATGGATGGATGGATGGATGGATGGATGGATGGATGGATGGATGGATGGATGGATGGATGGATGGATGGATGCATGGATGCATGGATGGATGGATGGATGGATGGATTTAACCAGAGCAAATAGATCAACTGACCAAGTATTAAATACACAAAACAGGTAATTAAAAAGAAATGTCAGTTTACAAAAATGTTTTAGAGCATTTATTACGTAGGTGTTTATCAGGGGCGTTTCTATATTTAAATGTAATTTGGCAGCAGCACTAGGCTGCCTACAGATGTGCCTGTTTTTTAATTGGCTCTACTGAAGAGCCAATTGGCCATATCGGCCAATGCTGATATGTAGAAAATGCTAAATATCGGCCCAATATGGCATTCTATCCCTAATACCAGGTGCAAAAACCTATGAACTATCAGAAATATAAGGAAGGTTTTTAAAATTCTGCTTTTAGTTTGAAATAATCTAGTTTAGGATTGAACAGCCTTAATTATTGTGGTCTGAACTAAAGCTGATACAGAAAAGATGGTTCAGATGGTAAAAATCCAGGGCAATTGGCCCTCAGCCAAATAATAACTCAGAAGTTAACTTCAGCACTGCGTTGTTTTTCTGAAACCATCATATGCTAATTCTGACAACTTTTTTTTCTGATATCTGGTATCCAAATGTGAAAAATCAAAAATATGCACTTTAAACTATGCTGGTATTTTAAATACATTATTTGCATTTTAAAGCAGCATTCCGCAACTTTGCAGTTATATGGTCTCTGTCGCCCTCTAGAGGCTTGCTGCGTAATGTCACTGTCGTAACATTAAATCTCTCTCTCGAGCATAAGAGGCATGTTTACATTCCTAATGTCAGGCAAAACAACAAAAACAAACTTTTCCACCTCCACACATTGAATAAATTGTTTTATCAGGACTGTATAACAACTTTATGCCCGATCAAACACAATAACCCTGGTGAAATAATTTATTACTTACCTAGCCATTAGCAGCACGGCTAGGTCAGAGTCCGTAGTTCATGCTGTTCTTTCTAAAAGAGCTCTCCAGCGAGGAAAAGACAGCCCAATAATAACTCTGGTCTTTGCTCTTGCTCTATCACGTTCTTCTTTTCTTTTCCTATATTCCTCTGATAAGGAATTTCTAGCTTTCTTTGGTTAATCTACCATTGCTAAACAGCGAGTCTACGTTATACAATTATGGCAAGCCAAAGGGATAAAAAATGCACGGTCTAAACTCGCATTATGTCCGCCAAAACACTTGTTCAAGACGCGCGTTTTGGCGGACATAATGCTTGCCTTTTGAACATGCGAGTTTTTCCCCCTTTGGCGCCAAAACACGCATTCAAGACGCGCATTGTGGTGGACATAATGCGCATTTAGAACGCGCGCTTTTTTATCTCTTTGGCTTGCCATATTCTGCTGTAAAACGACACCCAGTCAGTACTTCTGGCGCTACCCGAAGCACAAAAACTGTATAGTGCAGTAAACAGACGTGGGACCCCCCAACACTATCACAGGTATGAAAATGAACATAATAGATAATAGTATGATGCAAAAACTTTACAAAAAAGCATAATTTTAAGGTGTAAAAGTAGCGGAATGTTGCTTTAAAACCCAAATCAAATAAACATTTTATTTTTCATTTTCACTAATGTTTACTGATAAGAAAACTCCAAAACATTCACGGCTTCAACAAAGTGAAGAAAAGAGTAGATTGCAGAAACATGTGGTGTGCAGGTAGCTGGAATATGCATGGAAGCTTCCTGGCACATCCCAGATTCAGAACAACCAAATAACAAAGGATAAATGTAGGACAATCTCATGCATATTCACATCAAACTGGCTAAATATAAAATGCTATTTTTCATCTTCATAATGACCTTCTATTGACAATGACCGATTATTTCCTCATAAGCAAACCAGGATAAATCTGCATGTGTCAAAGAAGAGATGCACAGCGACTAGGCCTGGTGTTTGCACAGATTTGCTCCCTACTGTAAAGTCAAAAAGAAGCATATTTACCTTACAGAAAATCTAAGCTGTTTGAAATAACTTTTGTAAAAGCTAAAAAAATAATTCTCTTATGAGATGAAAGACACCATTCCAACAGATTAGTAATATAAAAGCAGAAACCCACACAAAGAACAATGAACAAAAACATTTGGTTTACAGTAAACACTGTAAAACTGCAGACTGAAAGTCTCCACATTTCAAAGAGAATGGTTTAAGCACCAAAAAACAATATGCATTCTCTCACTCATAATGACATCCATCCTCTCTCTTAAAGCAACATTCCGCAACTTTTACACCTTAAAATTATGCCTTTTGTAAAGTTTTGGCGTCATACTATTATCTATTATGTTCATTTTCGTACCTGTGATAGTGTTGGGGGGTCTATACAGTTTTTGAGCTCGGGTCGCCGTGGGATGTACTGACTGGGTGTTGCTTTACCTCAAAATATGGCAAGCCAAAGGGATAAAAAAAGCGCGTGTTCTAAATGCGCGCTATGTCCGTTTTGACGCCAAAGGGGGCAAAAACTCACATGTTCTAAAACCGAGCATTATGTCCGCCAAAACACGCATCTTGAATGAGCGTTTTGGCGGACATAATGCAAGATTAGAATGCGCATTTTTTTATCCCTTTGGCTTGCCATAATTGTATAACGTAGACTTGCGGTGTAGCAGTGGCAGATTCACCAAAGAAAGCTAGAAATCCCGTATCAGAGGAATATAGGAAAAGAAAAGAAGAACGTGATAGAGCAAGAGCAAAGACCAGAGTTATTATTGGGTCGTCTTTTCCTCGCTGGAGAGCTCTTTTAGAAAGAACAGCATGAACTACGGACTCTGACCTAGCCGTGCTGCTAATGGCTAGGTAAGTAATAAATTATTTCACCGGGGTTATTGTGTTTGGTCGGGCATAAATTTGTTATACAGTCCCGATAAAACTATTTATTCAATGTGTGGAGGTGGAAAAGTTTGTTTTCGTTGTTTTGTCTGACATTAGGAATGTAAACATGCCTCTTATGCCTGAGAGAGAGATTTAATGTTACAACAGTGACGTTACGCAGCAATCCTCTAGAGGGCAACAGAGAGCATATAACTGCAAAGTTGCGGAATGCTGCTTTAAGAAAGGACTGACCACATCCACCATTGGTGGATGGAACAATTCCATGTACAGTCTTCTCTGTGTGTGTGCCAAAGTGTCATTCTACTTCTGCAGGTTGGAGGCAACTCTGAAATGCTAACAGTACAATTTCAGCTGATTTAAACACAACAAAGATGCAACACCAAGACAAAGCAGAAATACAAAGGTTTGGTGGAGAGCAACAGGTGTTTTATGGCTTCTTCAGGTGAGTGAGTAAAGAAAAGGGTAGAATGCCTTCTCCAGAGTTTAAGTATCTCTAGGTCTTGTTCACAAGTGAGGGAAAGACGGAGTGTGAGATTGATAGACCGATTGGTGCTGTGTCTGTGTCAGTGATGCAGGCGTTATACCGGACTGTCGTGGTGAAGAGAGCGCTGAGCTGGACGGCAAAGCTCTCAAGTTACCGGTCGATCTACGTTCCTACCCTCATCTATGGTCACGAGTGACCAAAAGAACAAAATCGCAGATACAAGCAGCTGAAATTTGTTTTCTTCGCTGGGTGTCTGGGCTCTCCCTTAGAGATAGGGTGAGAAGCTCAGTGATCTGAGAGGGGCTCAGAGTAGACCTGCTGCTCTTCTGCATCGAGAGGAGCCAGTTGAGGTGGCTTGGGCATCTAGTTAGGATGCCTCCTGGACGCCTCCCTGGTGAGGTTTTTTATGCACGTCCAACTGGGGGAGACCTAAAAGAAGACCCAGGACACGCTGGAGGGACTATGTCTCTCAGCTGCCCAGGGAACGCCTTGCGATTCCCCTGGAGGAGCTGGCCCAAGTGGCTGGGGAGAGGGAGGTCTAGGCCTCTCTTCTTAGGCTGCTGCCCCTGCAACCTGAACCCGGATAAGTGGAGGAAAATGGATGGATGGATGATTAAACATGAACTCATCGAATGTCAATGTCTTGTATGTTTGTGTTTCTAATTTTCAATCACTAAGTTAAATCTAGTCAGACTACCACAAGCAGCCTTCACAGCTGTGTTTTCCACTGAATAAAAAAACAACATTTGAAATGCAGTTTGTACATTTTGTTGACTTTTTTTTACTTTTTTTTATCTCACCAGCTGGTGTTTGAAGTAGACCTCCTGTTTGCTGCAGTGTTTAACAAACACCTATTAGCCCAATAGAGAACATTCACAAAAATGTGCTTAAAACTACATTAGTAGAATTTTCTGCTGATTTGAAAACATCTGTTTGTTGAAATGATGCAAACACTGTAACCTCTACAGATAAACCATCTTCGAGCACTGTGATCATGTACAGAAACTCACATGCAGTGACTTTAATAACTTAATTGTGCAGGTCTGTGCTCTGGGAAACAAAAGCAAAGAAAGTAAGGCAATCTTCAATTAGCTATAGCCCTTTGTTTAATAAAACCTCAGTTTTCTTACTTTAAATAACTGTTGTTGTTTTTTTACTGTCAGTTTGCTCAACACTTTGAAACCAACATCAAAACAACCCAGCATATAATTACTCATCAGTCAGGCTCTATCTGTGGAGAATGTACAGAAACCGTCTCTTATATGCAAACAAGAGCCAGGCTGACCTTGCATTGATCCTGCTGTCTGGAGCGATCACAGACCAGAGGGATAATAAGGACTTTTACTGCCAGTGAGAGAGGAAGTTAGCTAAATGAAGGAGAGGGAAGCACATCTGTTTACAAGCCCACATATAAAAACACAAAGGAGAGGAAAAGAGTCTTGGACACCACATAGCTGAGTGAAAGGTTCTGATCAGTAAACAGATGTTTTGTGGACTGTAATGAGGACTGCAGCACTTTTAGATCCCCGGTGAGAGCTGGCTGCTGCAGTAAGTTTCCATAAAGAGAACAACTGCTGTGGTTCAGAAAAGGTTAGAGATTGTAAACATCGAGCCCTTAACCCAAGGGTTTCACATGTAGCTTCTCACTTTTGTAGTTTAAGATTAAGTGTTTTTTCACAGCTTCAAATTTAAATAACAAGTGATTTGAAATTACGACAAATTTGAGTTGTTTTACAGTTTTTCTCCATTGGTTTGGCTCATTTCTTGAAACAGAAATTACATTCTCAAAATAACATGGACAAACCTCCAAACCTCTTGGCAAATGTTCACAACAGAATGGCATTTCTCATTCATTTAATCAAACAGCAAATGCCTTAGTACATGTCTCAATTGTCTCAGTGCATCTTTGCAAATTATTAAGTACAAGTAGCCTACAGTTATACAGTTAGCCCACATTTAGCACATTTTCCAAATGAATAGATCTTGTAGATCTAAACTGATTAGTTGATTCTCAGTCCAATGATCATTCTCTCCAAAACATGTCAGCATGATTTCATTGTATAAGTACTCGCATGCA